>PVJD01005163.1:0-120428 GCA_004026545.1 Mormoops blainvillei | reverse complement strand
CTTCAGAAATACAAGTGGGCATGAAGGTATGATGACAATGAAAATTTGCAGAAGGAATAGGTGTTACAAATTTTGATGTATATTCAGTATTGTCTAGCAAAACCATTGGTCATTAGAAGCCTATTTAGAAAGGGTTCAGACTACCAAAACTAATATTAGTATGCTTCATGTCCAGTGCTGGGTAACCAGAATTTTTTTGGATAAAGATTTTATTTATTTTATTTTTTAGACAGAAGGGAAGGGAGGGATGAAGAGAGGGTGAGAAACATCAATGTGTGGTTGTCCCTCCCGCACCCTCTGCTGGGGACTTGGCCCACAACCCAGGCATGTGCCTTGACTGGGGAATTGTACCAGCAATGTTTTGGTTCTCAGGTTGGCGCTCAATCCACAGAGCTACACCAGCCGGATTGGGTAACCAGAATTTATGAAACTCTTTTACTATTTGTAAAAATCTTATCACACTTTTTATTTAAAGCACCCTACTGGGACCTGGAATACTGGAAACATTGTAAGAAAAGTGGCTGCCTGATCACCAGCTCTCTACCCTACTCTGACAGGGAAGAGATTTTGAGAGCACAATGCTACGGTGCCAATAATGGGACATACCAACATCATTTGCCTCTGATCTGCTGCTCTGAGAACACAACATCACCCCAGTGGCCAGTGGCACGCCTTCCAAAAATATATAACTTGGGTCTAATTATATCAGTAGGACCAACCGCAACTGAGTAAAAATCTACAAAATACTTGCCTTCCACTCTTTAAAAATTGTAAGGTCAAGAACATTAGAAAAATCTGAGATACAATTTCATATTAAAAAAGACTAAACAAGTATGACAACTATATAAATTGTGCAGTCATAGCTTGATTTTTTTTTTTAATCTCAAATAGGCATTTTTATTTGTCACCATTAAATGTCTACATTTTAAACAGATTCTTGGACTAGGGCTCATGCCCATCATCTTGATTCTTGAATCAGGAAAAAAAATACTTACAGAAGATGTCAGTGAGACAGTTGATGACATTTGAGTAGGGAATATGGCAATATATTAATGCTAAAATTTCTTAATTTTAATTGTTGTATTGTGGTCATGCAACAGAATTTCTTTTTTTGTGCATAATAGAATACATACTAAAATATTTCGTGGTAAAGAAATAAAATATCCCCATTTTTTCCTCAAATGTTTAGAAAAAATTCAATCTATTTGTATACATATAAGTAAATGGGGCAAAATGCCAACAAATTATAAACCTAATAAGTGCTCATGGGAGTTCTTTATATTATTCTTTATCTTTTCTTTTGAAATTATATAAAAATAAAAATGTAAAAAAAAACCTTAACCATTATATATTTTAATAATCTTGGGAACTATATGATAAAAACAGATTCAGTTCTTAATAATTAACTTCAAGGGTTTGTTTGTTTTTTTTAATAAGGCCTGTTCATAAAAAAGAGGGAACAAAAATTTGAAAACTGTTAAAACAGCTTAATTTTTGTTAACAATGAAAATGTAGTCAGAAGTTTTTCTATATTTTTTCAGGTTTTTTTTCAGTTTTAAAATTATTTGATTTTATTTCTTGTCTACACTGATGTAATATGTAAATGTTGATATAAAGCAAAGATTTTACTTTTCATGGTCTCTTTCATTGTTTTATATTTACTTCCACATTTCTTTTTTCCTTGCATTTATCCACTTTGATTTTTGTTGGCAATTTACTTCATTATTCATTTACTTCTTTAAAATTAATCATCAACAAATGAAAATATGAGTTTCAATAAATCATTGAATTTAATTTCCAGGAGTTTTGGCTCAGGTTAGGTTTTGTTTTCACCCCAGACATTGTTGCCCTTGATATATCCCCAGCACTCCTCTCAATGCCCTTGCCTGTTTCTAATCAAATATTCATATGTTTATATTGCTTGTTTTATAAGATAGGTGAAAACTCTCCTATTAAAATGTCAAGCCCACAAGTTCAGTCTTTTTAACTTCTTTTAAAAATTGCACAAGTAATTTTAATAATTAAGCTATTTGATCAGAACCTGATTTAAAAATTTCTGAAATCTGTTTTATTATGTTTATTATGATTGATAATAGTCTTTGAAATTCTCATATATACATCACATATCAGTTCTTTGGGATAATTATTAAGTGAAATAAGCTACTTATTGTTATGGAACTGCGCATATGTTGCCGAATTGCCTGCAGCGGGCCTGCGCCACACTAGAAATGATCAAGCCTCTGCATCTCCGCCAGTCTGATGGTTGAAAAGCAGCCTTATTGATTTTTAATTTACACTTATTTGATTATTACGAAGTTTTACTTTTTGAAATGTTTTCTGTTCCTTTATAATTATTATCATGTTCCTTAGTTGATCATATATTTAATTCTTTTTCAATTGCGTTGTTAATTTTTACCAATATCATATATTCTGGATTCTTCAAACCAGAATCTCTATCTTGCAATCATTGGCAAATTATTTTATTTCTCTAAGCTTAAGTATTCTTATCTGTAAAATGCTAACAATTGGATAATATACATCTTAAGGATGTCATGAATAGCAGGATACCTACAGAGAATTATTACACAGTACAAAGCATGTTCTAGAACATGTTAAGTACTTCATGAGTGAGAGAGAGAAACCATCAGTGATGCAATAAATACACCAGCCTATGAAAACATTGGATTTCCTGTAAGGATTCACTAATTAGAAGTTTTCTAGGTTAAGAAAGTAGGAAATACTCCATTTACAAGCATTGCTTCTGTTCCTGTTGCATTTCTTTTTGTCTGTATTCCTAGTGAGTAGTATGTACATTCTTGCCTCTGCTCACTTTATTTTTACTGTTCTAAAATGTCACCTGATTCATCTTCCATGTTGCCCATTAAGTATTTTAAAAATTCCCATGAATAGTGCTCAGATCCTCCTTTTAATAGTTCCTATAGGTATTTCATTATTTCAACCCTATTAACTTTTATCATCTTAATTCATAAACTTTACAATCTCCAGTCATCTTCCTGTCCCTATTCTACCTCTACTCCATCCATGAACAATCCATCATTTCTTATTTTTTCTATAACATGGTTCTCCAAGTTATCTTCATGACAAGCTGGAATTCTGCTTTACATCTAAGGCACAAAATGTAGCAAGATGTATCTAAGCTGTTTTCTGTTATTCTTCAATATGAGCTGGCTGCTCTAGGCTCGACTGATAAGTTTGCATCAAATAAGCTAATCTATTTTTTTTCTCCAGATGGCATTTTCTGTTCATTGATGAGCATATCATACACTTAACAGAAGCTCTTGGTATTTAGGAAATCTCACATCAATTACTTGCTTCCTATTGGTTAGATCTTCTCTTCAGTTCTTCAGTTTATACCAATCAGTTTCCTGTCATTCTCCGAGACCTCCCAGCCTTCCTCCCTTCCCACCTCCCTTCCTCCCTTCCTTCCTTCCTTCCTTCCTTCCTTCCTTCCTTCCTTCCTTCCTTCCTTCCTTCCTTCCTTCCTTCCTTCCTTCCTTCCTTCCTTCCTTCCTTCCTTCCCACCTTCCTTCCTTTCTTCCTTCTCTCCCTTTCTTTTTGTGGTAAGAACATTTAACATGAGATCTCTCTTTACAGATTTGTTAAGTGTACAATAGAGTGTAGGCCCAATGTTGTACAGGAGATCTCTAGGACTTACTCATCTTGCATGACTGAAATTTCATACCCATTTATTAGCAACTAGCCATTCTCCCTACCCTTCAGGCCCTGGCAATCATCCTGCTATTCTCGGTTTCCGTGATTTTTTCTTTATGCCACTTTCTTTACCTGAAATTATTATTTATCACTTGATAGTAAGCCCTGCCTAATATATCTGCCCTTACACAAGTTCCTGTGTTAAAATAATATAAATTAGAACAGTTTGTCTTATTCTTAGCAGTTTTTCCAGTGCCTAGTACAGTGCCTGGAGTCTCATAGGTTCCCAATCAATATGGGCTGAATGCTCCATAATGCCTTTCCAGTACATGTTATGATTTACTCTTTTCTCTTTATTTTAATGTTACATGACTTATTTGTGTATATCACTTATTTCTGTTTTCTGATACCTTTGAGAGAAATAGAACCAGGCTACCATTTACATCCTTAACTTGCATGTTCAACATTTATGTACTACCTCCTCTGGTATATAGGGCTTAGAAGTCTAGGTACTAAGAGTCTTCCTTCCATTTACTATGAAAGACTACTTTGGTAATATACACAGGTATAAATGTTTACTTAAACCATAAATGACAAAATGAGAAATGTGTGTAAAGATGATTGAGCTATTTAGAGTTAGAACATGAAGAGAGGATAACAGTATTTTTAGGTACTTGCTTTGCTGATGAACTGAATTGAACAGAAACAACTTTTATTTTTCTTTTTCCTCAGACTGAAAATTCACTTGCAATACAACTCAATCATGTTCGTGCGTTCCTGGATCCACAGTGGGTCTTCTTTGAAATACAGTGAGATAGGCAGATAGGGAACCCTAGGGCTCTTCATTTCTAATGGATATAGACAGATCTAATTTTCATTGGGATAAATTTCTGATAAAAAAGGTTAACTTACTTTCTTCTAGAAGCTCCTCTTTTAAATTAATAAAATATTAGCTAATAACCTCTATTAATTTTCTCTCATTAACTAAAATAAACTGAATAAAGCTTGAGGGTGCAAATTTAACCATCCAAAATACTGCTGCTTTAATAGAACAGTGCTCCTTTGTTTGAGGAACTTCCTTGGATTTCCAATGTTTACAAGAATAGCTCTTCTTTTTCCTTCTCTACTTCATCTGGTGCCTGCCCCATACTTCAGAAGGTTACCAAGTCCTGTTCATTTCGCAGCAAATCTAACAGAACTGATGAAGTCCAAAACAGGCTGAAGGTCATGGTTCAGGAGTTCACGGCTGAGTAATTTTCCTCCTGATCACTATAAATTAATCATTATACTGGACAGATGCAATTTCTAAGTGTAAATGTTTCCGCTTACTTCTGAATTTTCAAGTACTTAAATAAAACACTGAGTTTCACAGGCATAATCTCTGCTAAGAAATGCCTAGACAATACTATGAAATGTTAGGATCAAAAATTAAGGGAGGTGGGTATTGGGAAATGAGGAGACACGTAAAGGGACAAGAGTCTATGTTCTGTCTACCTCCTCTGTGCACCTTTCAGAAAACCTTTTAAATGAGATCATGTTTGCTTAAGACATTTTCTTTGCTTAGACATTTTATTTGCTGAAGACAAAATGATGTGGGAGCTTCTTGTAAATGTGTTTAGCAGCCTAGCTGGCTCTTTTTCCAAATGCCAGGTAATTTACTACTTTCTACTCTGTCTCTCTCATTTCTGTAAATATAAACTCTTGTAGGATTTAAATGTTCTCTCATAGTAATTTTCTTTCTTAATTGCTTTAAGATCCAAAGAGATGGTCTCTACTAATTGAAATTTTGCAAATCACATGTAATGGCAAGTGTTGCTATTAGTGCTCAAGCTTTGCAAGTGCAAAGCAGTATGTATGCTGTCCTCCACTAAGATATTTATGCCTTTTTCAACTTCACGTGAAATGGGGAACTCTTTCCTTTCCCCTTCTTAGTGCTTTGAGATAAACTTCATAATTTAGTCTTTTCTAATTTGCAATCTAAAAATTGTACAAGTGGAAGATTGGGACTACATAAAAACATAGACACTTTGGTGAAAGGCTCTTTTGAGAGTGTGGAACACTTCGTATGTTAGATGCATGGAAGACAGTCATAGCTATTGATTTTGTTTTAAATAAAGCATGAAACAATCTTTAAAGATGATTATATGTCCACTGAATACCATCACTGACAAGAAATTCACTACCTCAAACACTAACATTTAAGTTTCAAATGTTTTGGTGATAGAGATCTGATAAGCTTCTTTTGTATTATCCTACAAATAAGGATAATTATATTCATATGGTCTGATCTCACCTATAAGTGGAACTTAATCAACAAAACAAACAAATGGGCAAAATAGAACCAGAGACATCGAAATAAACAACAAACTGACAGTGATCAGAGGGGAGGAGGGAGAGGTATAATGAATGAAAGAAGGGGAAGGGACATGAATAGAGGACTCATGGGCATGGACAATGGGGGCATTGACTGTGGGAGTGGGGGTATGAGGCAGGGGAGAGCAATGGGGGGAAAAGCAGGACAACTATAACTGAACAACAATAAAAAAAGAAGAAGAATATTCAAATTCTTTAAAATACTTTAAAATTTTTTAAAATAATTATTTAAAAATACTTTGTCAGTTAATGATTATGTTAACTTTCAGAAATCACTCTTATTGTCAGCATTCCTTTAAAAATGTAGTTCCCAGGAGTAAATGCATTACAAGTAGTGCAATCAATGCAACATCTCTTGGACTTAGTTAACTCTGGCTGATTTCAGGAAAAAGAAAATCAGCTGTAAGGATACAAAGTAACTAATAAACATGGAGGCGGTGATGGGGGTGGCGGGGTGGCGGGGCCTCCAGAAAACAAGACAGCAGGAATTGGAGTGTTTTTCACAGTTGTTATTAGAATAACTCAGCTCCTTGATTCATTCAGCTCAACAATCCGTTTCAAAGACTGATGGGCTTATCTGCATTGTACCAATCCCCTTAGTTTGGAGAAGTAAGCAAGGCTTCAAAGCTTTTTGGTAGAAATTACCATTGAGATCATTTCTGAAAAGTCCTGCCACCAAAAAGTATCATTACTAAAGGAGAAGAAAGAAACGTTAACCAGGTGCAAACAGCCAGTGCCCGATTCAGCAGACCCATGAAGCTTCAGCTTTTCTGCCCGTGACTAGAACCTAGATTAGTGTGCTCTTCTGAGCAGAAGATGATAAAAGAGTGCTGCTTTCACTTCAGGTAGAAACTGGGTTTTCTAATCCTTTAATATTTGGATAAAATTCTGATTTACAAGGTCTGTCTGGAAAAAGTCCAGCCATTGTTAATATCATGACAACAGTTTGCATGGCATTGATGTAACCTGGCAGCCAAGGAGAGTGGACTGAAATGTACATGCATGAACAATGAGGACTTCGCTGCACTAGTCAGTGGGGGTGGTAGATGCTGTGGAGTGAGCACATGTACAGTATGGCAGTGGCATTCAAAATGACTGAGCAAGTAAAGCAACGAAACTGCATTGCATTTTGCTTTAAGCTTGAATATTCCTCTGCGGGAGATTTCAGATGATTCAGAAGGCCGCAGCTATGGGCAACTGGTGATTTGCAGCTTCATCACAACACGCCTGCTCATGCAGAGTTTTTTGGCAAAATATCAAACCACCCAGGTGACTCTGTCCCACCACAGCCAAGATTTGGTGCCCTGAAACTACTGGCTTTTCCTAAAACTAAAATAACCTTTGAAAGGGAAGAGATTTCAGATCATCAACGAGATTCAGGGGCAGCTGATAGTGACTGGGAGAACTACATGAGGTCCCAACGTGCCTACTTTGAAAGGGACTGAGGTGTCATTGTCCTATGTACAATGTTTCCTGTATCTTGTATCTTCCTGAATAAATGTCTCTATTTTTCATTTTACATGGATGGATACCTTCTGGACAGACCTCATATATTAAAATTTTACAAGTAAGAATACTAAAGAAAGAGAAATTGATTGACAGACAAATACATAAATGCATATATACATACAGAGATTAATCACCTATTCAGAGGAGAATGGTGATTTCATTACTCTTTTGCTTTTTGGTATTTTCTAAGTCATCCTCAATGGATATGGATTTTCTAACTTTAATACAATGTAGCATAGGAAAGCATTTCCTAACTATTTTTTATGTGAATAGAACTATCAATTTTATAATTTAATGTTGTTTCTGGGATTCACTTATGCTTTTGTCAAAGACATTATCTTTGTCTTGTTAAAACATGTTTAGGTCAACATGTTTTTGAACATGTATTTTTAATAGAAGCATTTAAGTCCATTTATATTTTTTTAATTACTAATACAAGGTGCACCTCTTATATCTTATCTTTTGTTTTCTATTTTCCCCACCTGTTATTTGTTTGTTTCTCCTTTCTTGACATTTCTGTAATATTTTATGTAATATTTTATTACATCCCTTTTTCTAAAGTATTTTTAAAGGCACATGTACCCTTGATTCAAGTTTAATGTGTATATGAACACTCTGTCCACGCGACACACAAAGAATGTTAAAACTCTTTAACTCCATTTAATATTTTTCCGTATTTGCCCTATTATTTTATATATCTTAGCTCTTTATATATTTCATGATAAATATGACATGTTATTTGCACTTATCCACATTTTCACTTTTTAGTTCCCTCCTTTTTATTCTTTTCTGAATATGATTTCACCTGTAAATATTGTTTCTACAACTGCCCCTTAGTATTTCCTCTCCTTTGGGTTCACCAGTAATATTTTTTTCCAATTTTTGTTTGCCTAAAATAGTTTTTATTTTGCCTTAATTTATCAAGGATAATTTTTGCTCTATAGTCTGCATTGGGGTTATTTTCTTTCCCCATTTGAAGAGATTTTTTTTTTTTTTTGGTTTCCATAGTTTATTTTAAGAAATAACCTGTCAGTGTTAATGATGCTCTTTTGAAGCTTATATATTCTCATTTTTCATATTCTTTTTAAGATCCTTAGTGTCTTTGGCTTTCATCCACTTTACTATAAAGTTTCTAGGTGTATTTAAGTGCCTTAGTGTATTTCTAGATGGATTTAGACTTCTTGGTGTTCATATCATCTCTTGATATTTATGACCAGTTTTTGAAAAATCTGAACCATTATATATTTACATAGAGCTATGTCTAATTCTGTATATCTCTTTTCTGGCCCTCAAGTTAAATTTACCTGAAGTTTCCATCTCAGTGTCTATCTTGACATTGAAACAAATAACAAACACTTTAGTTCTTTACCTAGCAATCTCTTGTTAACATTTGTAATATATTTTCATTCCTTTAGTAGTTGAATTCCTGTCAAAGGAATTTGTACAATTTGATGTAACCAAACTTTTCTTCTATTCTAGTTATCTGTTTCTATTGTGCATCTGCTGAATTTGGCCTTTTAAATTCTGAGCTCACCAGAACATACCATTAGAAGCCTGATGGTATGTACTGATATTCACCTCTATTTCCATTCTTGACTTTCATGAATATTCAATATATATACTGGTTTAAATAATGTTGACCAATAAACTACTAAGTGTCAGACACTCTTCTATGCCTTAATGAAGTTTACATTTTAGTAATATAGGATCAGAATATGAATTTGATTCTCACAAGCAACAATCATTTTTTGAGTCTGATTCACTCAGTATGAATGTCGGTGGGAAGCGAAAGGAGAACCAAGTCACAGCTCCTAAGTTTAAGAAATTCCCAGTGTATCTGACATAAACCATCATATAAAATGTGTTGTAATTCTCAGATATTTATTGAGAAAGGTATATAGAAACTGTAGTCAGAGCAAGAAAGCTGCAGAAACTAATTGGATCTTAGAAAACAAGGAAGACTAGAGATAAAAGTATTAGAAGTCTTGAAGGAAAAAACTGCCAAACAGATCATTTGGAGTAGGAAGACATTCCGGGCAAAGGAAATTTCCAAAGGAACAGAGATGTCGCTAAAAAGGGTATGTTTAGAAAACTGCAACTGCGAAATACCAGCACCAACAGTTTTATGAATTTTGTATGTAAATGTATAGTGGGGTGGCGGTGGTGTATATTGTATGTTTACAAGGATTGAGTGGGGCACTGGGGTAATTAAGAGATTCAAGTAAAGCATTAAGCAAGGTCATACCATTAAATACCTGCAGAATTTGGCTAAGAGCTACAGACTATCCTATAAGTGAGGGGAAGTCTGATAAATATTAAGGGAAAACATCATATATTCATATTTTTAGGAATATAATTTTTTAATGATGAGACAAATTTTTGAAACTTTCTCACAATCTTACAATGTTCCTTTCTCAAGTTTATTGTGAGGCTTGACATGGTAAATAAATACTTTTCACAGCTATTTCAGACAGTTCAATGATATGATTAGAATCTCTGTTTCTATCACTTGCATGTCACCAACCAGCACTTCCCTTTTTGTGATAAATGTTCATAGGAGCAGTTTCTTTAACTCTTGTTTACTCTTCAGGGATAAAATTGTCAGCAAAGAAATGCCAACATCGAACAGATTTTCTGTTTTAAGTGGAAAGAGAACTGTGGCACTTACTAGATTAAAATTCGTGTATATTATGAGGGCACTAGTGTAAGGTGTTTTTCAAGCAATGTGTTATTAATGATAGTTTATGTTTGAGTTTGAGAGTTTTATACACTGAAATAATCTATAGTGACTGAAGGATATTCCTCTAATCATATCAGTTTTATTCATGTTCATATATGTTAATAATTGTAGGAGAAACCCAGCAGACTGGGAATCACATAATACCTGCAGTCAGTTTTACCCAGGCGTTAACCAGACCCCAGAGTAATTTACAATTGTCAGATGAAATGAACACAAATTATTAAATTGCTCAACTTACCAAGAGCATTTTGTGGAGTTCATTAAAATATGAAAAGATTTTCTCATTCCCCCACTACTACTTATATATTTATTCTCAGTTTGTTACAAGAGCTTTCCCTTCTTTGCATTTATTTATTCAAGAGTTCTTAAATTATTTTATGTGCTATAATCTGTTACTATCGTTATACATTGTGATATTTGATGTACTCATAACTTGACCATTGAAAAGCCCTTAAAACTGGTCCTTGTATCCTTTTAGCATGCTGCCATCATTCTTTGAGCATTTCATTAATATTGGAGCAGCAAGTTGTTTCATACTCTTTTGTTATGTTCCTGCACCAGCCCTGAAATAAACTGCTTGGCCAAGAAATCTGACTTTTAACCTATCTAAAAATCAAATATGGGTTCTTTGCTATTGTGATGTCACTGATTTGAAGCTCTCTAAGAATAATGAGCAAAAAGTACATGTACACATATGTACATACACAAGTGCATCTATGCCACACAGAGTACATTTTATTCTCCCATTTTGCATTTGCAATTTTCTTCTCTGACATAAGATGTGGATCCCTTTACACGACATGATTTCCTGTTTTCTCAATCACAGAATGCTCATAGTTTCAGAATTGCCTAGTTATACCACTATGAAAAATAAACCTATTAACTAGAATTCAATATTTGTTAATATTTTTATAATTTTTCATCCTGAAGGGTATATGGAATGAATGAAACAGAAAAAGGAAATAACTACATATTACACTGCTATAAAATAAGAAAATAATTAGAAAGCATTTACAAATGGTGGCCATAAAAATTGGGAAATTATTAAATAAATAGAAGAGAACATTTACATCATTTTCTTGGAATAATTTTCCAAATCTTTTATGGCCATCATTTGCAAATGCTTTAATGTTTTTCTTATTTCACAGCACTGTGATATGTAATTACTTTATTTTACTGTTTCATTCAATCCTGGAACTCTTTAATTTGTCTCTGCTATTTTTCACATTTTTCTCATTTTTCTTTCTGCTATTATCATCTACAAGAAAATAAATTCAATCACTTGAAAAACAAAACTGAGCATAGTAGCTGATCAAGGTGAGGGACAGAGAAATGCCATTTGAGGCTAACGTACCTAATCTTACTTCAAAAAGCTCAGAGATTGAGAAAGAAATGTATCTATTCCTTAATCTTATATAATATCTTTAAAGTCTATAGATTCTGAAGTAACTATAACCCTTTAAAGTTTACATTAACTGTGGGAATCTTTAAAAATATAATTATAAATATCTTAATTGTAGTCTCAGAAAAATGTGGCTTCTATTTTGTTCAGTATTAACAGACAGTGTGGAAGTAAAGTTTCCAGTTTAACCTCCGTCCTTCCTATAGCTACCCTAACAACCTGCTTGCCTTCATTTTTTACCCGAATCCATCTGCAGTTATAACACATTACATGCCACTGGTAATCTTTTTAATCCCAGACAAATAATTTGCCTGAATTTCACCGACAATATAGCCGTACGGTCATACTGACCTTCATCAAGACAGGACTCAGGGTCATCCTCCGCATCACTAGCTTGTTTGTCAATAGTCATAGTAGTCTTATTTCTAGGCTCTTGCCACATGAATCAGTCAACCCTAAAAACCTGACACATGAAAAAGAAAATTAGTTATGAAATATCAAGACTCATAGCCATTTAATTGCTTTTAAAGAAGATTTTACAGAAGACCATTTGGTGAGATATCAGTTATAGTTATCTTGTTTGTTTCCTCCTGAAAGGGCACTGCAGAAACTCTGAATTTTAGAACATGCTTAGCAATAAACCTGAGTGTATAGGCACAGTGAAGACACGGTACTGCTCCCCAAAAACTTAATTAAAAATAATGTTCATCTATCTCCAAACGCCTGTCTCTGAATATATAAATTGACAATTAACTTGTTTTTTCAAACAATATTTGAGATATTTAGAAGTGTTTATGTGATATTTACTCTATTGAAGGTTTTAAAAACTGATATAGTTGTTGACCTTGGTTTGATTTTCATAAATATCTCTGTATTTTAACAAAAGAAAGTTTAAAAATATTTAGGTGGCTTCATCTTGCTTATTGCAGCAAAATGGCAGTGATGTCATAGTTTTTTAATGTTCCCCAATAGGAAAAGAACTATACTAGTAAAAACACACACACATACGCACAACACGAACATGTGCATGCTTCAATAAATTTAAGCAATAAGTGTCTCCATAAACCTACAAAAGTGAATGAGGGGCACCGTACCACCTATACCCAAAAGACCCATGTTAGATCAGGAGCTATGTTAGGTATTGAAGGTGAAAGAAAAAGATTGGGAGTTTTACAAACCAGAGAATCTCAAGATAATAAGAATTTATTCCCAAGGTAAATTCCACTTCCCAGAAGAATGTGACAAAAGGAGAAAGATTTCTTAGGCTTCAATTTGGCTTTACTGCCAAAAAGATTACAGAAAGATCAGAGGGTGCTAGGGTGGCTCAAAACACAAGAATCTCAGATGTAAAACTAAAAGCTACTTAAAATTATTTTGGAGTATTCTGAACAACACTGAGGAAAATATATTCCTAAGAAAATCCATATTGAGAACAGGAATAAATGAAAAATAAGTTTCAGATATATACAAGGGTGGGCAAAAGTAAGTTTGCAGTTGCTCATAAGGAAAAAAAGGACATGCGGGTTATCGTTATAGTAATACAAGAATAAGCTGTTTCACGTCCCCACCACTGTAAACCTACTTTGCTACCCCTGTTTATATGTGTGTGCCCTTTAAGTAATTCAAGTAACTAAATATTTTGATTAAGTAATTTAAAATAATCATATTCTAAAATGTTTTCTGTGTACCCCATATATAAAACCTGAAGGAAATTATGCTCCTGTCTCTTGAGTTTTCACATAGCACAAAACATTTAAATAACGATTTGGCACAAAAAATTCTGCTAAGTCATTTCCACGGTTAAAATGAAAACCATTGAGGGTTTCCCACATCTAAATACAACAGAAAAACAAACAAAAATAATAATTATCTAAGGTTTTATATAATCACATTTTGAAAAATTGTACAGCTTTCTCTACCTTAATTTTATGATGCATATTTATTAGCTGGAGAAAAATAAGCACATACTGCAAAAGCATACTCAGTTAAGGTTCAACTAAATTTGAATTTAAAATACTGAAAATAATTATTTTATATGTTTTTTTCACTGACTTACTTTGAGATAGAATTATTATTTCATTTGTGATCTGCTGTGAGAAGAAAATAAAATTTTTTCTGAAACACCTCTTAAGAAAGTCTTTTTAACTTTTCACAGGAGTGGGGAGTTAATGAATAACCTTAAAAGTGAAGGTGACTACTGGGATCCAAAATTCATATCAAGAATTTATGAATTCTTATAAAGGACTAATAAGATATTTTAGAATGAGTTTATCTTAAAATTTACCATACTTTATTACAGAATGGCATGGTAATATGTGGGGCTATAAGTTAATAAATGTGTAAGTTGTTATAACCAGATGTCTGTCCTCAGAAGGGGGCAAAACATGACATATTTACTAATTGACCCATTGTTTATTCCAAAACTGACTCATTTTTGTTAGGTCTCTTGGCCTCCTGAGGTCAAATGTGCATGTGAGAAAAATATGTGAAATTCAAGCACAGTTTTCTTAAAGTTACATTTATTAAGAAGCTACAAATGAATTAAAATATTTCCTTATATAAAAAAGAATTAAAATCCTGTATTTGTTTTTTACTCATCTGTCCATACACCAGCGTTTCCCAGAGCATGTTTTGCAGCAAACTGATACCACTACCTGGGAAAAATTATTGAAAAGTTGACTAACACTGGGCTAAGTCAAGCAGGTTTTTATACTACTGAAATTCTTGAACTCCTTAATATGCTAATGGACTTGCGAATACCTAATAGTGTATCTTATCCTCCAAATGCACTTGACTAGAGAAAATAAAGGGAATGTGGAAACAATATACTGAAAATCTGTACAGAAGAAGAAAGAGGATGACAGATACTTTCAAAGAAGATTCCTATGAGGGAGACCCTGTAATTCTAGAAGACAAAGTAAAAGTGGTCCTGAAAGTATTGTGAAGAAATAAATCACGTGGGGTAGATGGGCTACTGATAGAATTATTTCAAGCCACAGAGACTGAATGTGTCAAAATGCTAACAAGAATGTGTCAACAATTATGAAAAATAAAACAGTAGTCCACAGATTAGAAATGTTCATATACATCCCACTCTTTAAGGAAGGAGGTGCCAAGGACTGCACCGTTGATAAGAGCACTGTTCTACTCTTCATGTGTGTGACGTGATGTTCAGGGTGATGTAACAAAGGCACCTGCCACACAGGGAACAAGAAATGCCTTTTATTAAGTGGATGTTATTAACACTGAAACTAAAATGCTTTTTTAGTTACTTAATAACATGGTTTCTGGCTTTAATTTCTTTCATTTTTGTTATATTTTATATTATAGTGAGCAAATAGTAAGGGCTAAGGTTTGCATAGGTCAAGTCTGGATCTTTTGCTGTCATAAGGCAAGGGCAGTTTAGTATAGAGTATCTCGGTAATTTGGTTCAAAGACATCAAAGTGGGGTTGGAGTCATTATTGGCAAGAAAACAGCCACTCGAATAAAGAGGATAATTACGAGGCTTTAAAGTTATAATATGGATGTGAGATAAACACTGTTATCTGTTAACTTTAACAGTATTGTGTAGCATGACCATTTTCATATAATTCTTTTAATTTAAATGTGTATTTGTTTAATAGCCTTTATCAATAGACTTTAAGTGTTTTGACTTTTTTTTAACTGACGAGTTTTATCTGAGATGTTGTAGAAGTTCAATACATACCTGTTTATGGAGAAAAAAAGAAAAGGAATGAATGAAGTTAATAAGTAATATATATTTTACCACTAAATCATAAACATAACAAAACTATAGTTAATTGAATTTCTTAGCTAAGGGAAATAAGCCTAATTCACAATGTTTATTTTGTATGCAGAATTTTGTGCCCTTTTCTCATGGTGTGAGTATGCCAATTAAAAGACACAATATTAGGGAAAATAAAACACAAGACATAACTATATGCTGTGCACAAGAAGCCCTCCTGTACAGATAAAAAAGACAGATTGATTCAGGGATGAAGAAAGATATGTAATGGGAAACTAATTTAAAAAACTGGAGGTTTTTTGTTTTTTTGCTTTCTTTTTTGTTTTTGTTGTTGTTTAACCCCTTCAGATTTATTACCCAGCCCCATAATACTCCTCTCCTCTGACAGCTGCCAGTCGGTTCTCTATCAATGAGTCTATTTCTATTTATTAGTTTGCTTTTTTTCATTAGATTTCACATTTAAGTGACATCATATGGCACTTGTCTTTCTCTGACTGGCTTATTTCACTTAGCATAATACTCTCCAGGTCCATCGATGCTGTTGCAAAAAGTAAGATTCCTTCTTTTTTTATAGCCGAGTAGTATTCTATTTTGTAAATGTACCACTCGTCTACTGATAGATAAGAAAGAGTATGGGGATTACCAGAGGAAAAGGTGGTTTGGGGGGAAGTGGAGAAGGATAAATGGGCAATAAATGGTGATGGAAGGAAACTTTGGGTGGTGATTGCACAATATAATATACAGATGATGTATTATAGAAAGGTACACCTGAAACCTGTATAATTTTATTAACCAATGCCACTCCAATAAGTTCAATAAAAATTTTTTAAAAAGAAAGTTAGAGTAACTCTATTAATTTGAGACAAAGTTGACATAACAATAAGGAATTATACCTGGGAACATTACATAATGTTTATATTTTTCTGGAATAGATTATAAAAAATCTGTTTCATTTCTTTTTTTACTGTTTTGTTTGAACTACTAGTGAAACCATGGTAGTTCAACCAAACTAGACCTGGTGGTCACTTTTTGGGGAATATTTTGATCATTGACTTATCAAAATTATAAATTTCTTTTCTGTGAGTTTTGTATTTTGAGTATGTTAAGGAACTGGTTCATTTCACCAAAGTTATCAAATCTGTAGGCGTAGTATTCCTTTATTACCCTTGGAGTTTCCAAGGGATGGCTTCTCTCTCACTTTTTTTATCAGTAATTTGTGTCTTCTCTTTTTTTCTTAGCATGATTTGAGGTTTATTAATTCTAGTGATCTTTTCATGAATATTGATTATGATTTTATTTTCTCTATTGTTTTCCTACTTCTATTTTTATTAACTTCTGCACTAACTTAATATTTCTTCTGTTTTTTTAAGGTTTAAGTTGCTCATCTTCTCTACTTTCCTAAGGCATGAGCTTGGGCTTTAAATTTTATAGATTTTCTACTTTCCTAACATATGCACTTAATGCTATAAAATCCCATCTAAACTGTGCTTTACCCCATCCCACGGATTCTAATAAGTTGTATTTTTACTTTTATTTAGTTCAAATATCTCAATTTATCTTGAGATTTCTTTTTTGACATGAGTCATTCGGAAGTATATTTAAAATTTTTCAACATGTGAGGATTTTCCAGCTTTTAAGAAAGTGCCCTTTTCTGTGTGAGCTTGAGAAAAGTGTGTATTATTTGATTTTGCTGAGTGAAGTAATTTATAACATCAATTAAATTCAGACCCATTACATAAAGAAGTCAATTTTATGTAACTGGTTTTCACTAAATGGATCACATTCTAGACTTTAACACATTTAAAAAGGTAGAAATAATTAAAAAGTGTGATCTCAGACCACAGTGAAATTAAGCTAGAAATGAATGACAGAAAGATAGCTAGGAAATCATGGTGCTGTATATATCTAACTATATATTTCCTATTTGGCTATTTCACTGTTGTATTTATTTCTATCCAAATCCTCTAATTCTAGTTTGAATCTATTTACTTAAAAAAATAGATGAGACTTTTTTATTTCAGCTGTTGGCTCTATTAAAAATAGTGTTTGAAAATTTTCTAAATCCTAATTTTAATCTCCAATTGATTTACCTTTAGTTTGTTATAGTTTTAATTCTCTTTTTGTATCTACCATTAAGAAAATGACTTTTTAAGCAGTTTGCTTCTTAGTTTTCTTCATTCCTGTCAAAGAAAATGTAAATTAGCAAAAGCGAGAGTCTCTCACAAATTGCTGTTATTCTACCTGTGATTAGGAAATAATCCTTGATTAAAAATGTCTAACTCTGCTCTAAATCAAGTTAAGAATTCAGTTTCTGTAGGTCTGCTTTTGATCTAACCATTTTGCAATGTGATTGTTTTCCACGAGTAAACCCCAAATAAATGGCATCATATTTCCAAAGTCAAGAGAAGAAGCTAATGGAAGAAACAAATTATAAGTAGGTTGCACAGTTAAAGCAGAGTACACACAGATAAAGTTTTCTGGGAAGGTTTAGGGTTTTGAAAGAGAACATTTCTGAATTAGAATCTGTTGTGAGTGCTCACCATATGTTAAAAGAAGCTCCCTTTTGAATGTTTGTAACTTTCCTATTGTTTTTGAGTTCCTCTTACTCTTACATGATTATTAAATTTTGTCATGTCAAAGGTTTCCTAAAATGTTCATTCCTATACAAAGTAAAAAATTTTGTCATTTAGAAAGTGCAAGATATATCTATAATGCATGGCTTTATATACAAAGTGGGGTTCTTCCAGGATGAAGTTGATGATCTGACATAGCAAAAATCATGTTAAACTAGGAAAAGAGGACATCATTCATGAGACTGTAATGAGCATTTTTCACAAATTAACAAGACAAAGAGTACTCTCAAGTTATTTAGGGAACTCAATGGCAAAGTAGATCAACACAAATTGATCAGTTTAATGGATCTCCTGCTGTTAATGCACAAGCCTGACTTGGATTGGATTGGAAAATTATCTAGCTTAATCTATCTGTTGCTATGTAACACACCATTATGCATTCAACAGAAACAGTGCTCAGCTCAAGACAAATTAAAAATGCATGAAGAAAGACTTTGACCCAATACTGTCATCTCAACTAAATGAATTCTACCGTTAACAAGAATAATTTACTTCCATATAGCAGTGAATTATGAGTTTGAACAAGATATTTCATTTGGCTCACATATCATGTCACTACTTTGTGGTTTGTCTCATGAGTTATCATTGTTTGTATTATACTTGTTTTAGAGGGTCAGTTACTTAGTTTTGTCTTGTATGTCACTGTTAGTAATACTATACTATAACAATAGGATTAAGACTGAACTGAGTCCCATTTTAACTTTGACATTACTCCGATAAGCAGAGTGTAGGGGGATTGACAGAAGTGCAAGAGAACTTCCTGGGTAGATAAAAATTTCTCTATGTAGATAGAGTGTGGGTTACATGAAAGTATGCATTTAAAACAAATTCTAAAAGCTGATTTCATATTTCAGATATGAACCTTTCATATATGTAAGTTACACTTCAAAAAAGGAGTTTTAATACTAAAAATTGAGATATTGTCAATGTTATAAAGTGAATAATGTGTGTTTTTCTATTTGCCTATATATATATGCATATAACCTGATGAAAAATAACTTTATAAAATAATTTTACTCTTAGCTTGGAAGAAAGATTATAAAGAACCATTATCTTCTATTTTAAATAAGGGGGAAAGGTAAAATCTTATCTGTGCTGAAATTATTCAGTTTTTATGATAAATATTCTCACATTTATGTCTTATACTTGATGAGAGAGAAACAACTTGAAAGCTAGATAATGCCTAACTATATTTAATAGAGTCATTGCCTTTAAGAAAGTATTCATATTTAAAAATTCAGATATATTCCAAGGTGCATTACAGGGCTTATGTTAGAGAATGCCTCCAAATTTTTTCAAATCACTGTATATACCAAAAAGAGACGCACAGAAGATAAACTTTTGAAAAATCTGTATATGTGCTTTTGATTTTTCACAGACCTAAATATTTGAAGATAATTTTATAGAATATGTATGTTTTAGACATTTCTAGAGTTTTTGGTCTCTTTGGTGTATAAGTATGCAGAACGTAACTTCTTTTCAAATCATTTGAAAGGAAAATGTCATATTTGCTCTCCTGAAGAAAGCTCTCACAGCTGGCTGCTTTGACTGTTTCCCTGACACGGTTTTCTAAATAAGAATATAGTGTTTCCTGTGGGGACATTTCTTTCCCTGAATTGCACGAGCCTTTTTCTACAGTCAATAATTTAAAATTCCCATTTAAAATCCAGTACTAGTTTCCATGCAGATGCAAATCAGTGCATGGTATGATGCTATCAAAATTAACTGCTACATCATCATTACCCATATCTTTCTCAAATAATATATCTTGAAAGTTCCAAGCATAAGAATTCTAAAATAAATAATTTTCTTGCCCTTTGCTTATAAAATGTGTAAAATATGGACTGTATTTGAAATAACATCTGTGTACAAGAGGTCGTATACATAATTTTCTCATCCAATGATATAAAAATAATTTCATAATTAGACTATAATGTGAGCAATGTAACATCTTAAACAACTTAAAGTAATATATCCAGTAGATGATATTTTATTATAGATGAAAAAGGATATAAAACTATTACAGTATTAGCAACTATATTACTATTTCATTTGCTAATAGTAAAATAATGTTTATTAATTTATTGTGCTATAAATATTATCCTTCTATAAAGCTTAATTTATATTTATATTATTTATATTTTTCACTTATATTACAGAGGACCTGGGTGAATAATTTTCTTTTTTAAAAAGATTTTATTTATTTAATTATTTTTAGGCAGAGGGGAAGGCAGGGAGAAAGAGAGGGCAAGAAACATCAGTGTGTGGTTGCCTCTCATGCACCCCCTACTGGGACCTGGTCCACAATCCAGGCATGTGCCCTGACTGGGTAATCGAACCAGTGACCCTTTGGTTCACAGATCGACACTCAATCCACTGAGCTACATCAGCTGGGGCACAAATGAGCAATTTTCTTAATAAAACAATTCCACCTTTGTCTTTGAAAAAGATACATTCATCCACAATGGGACATTAGGTACCACTTCTTGAACCCTGGATATATTATGGCTGCATGTTTTCTGGAAAGAAAAAACCTGAAAAGTCTGACTCAGGTCAAATAAGAGATCTACAAAAATGTGCACTAATTTTATATTTTGCAAAGGTGATGTTTGGGGTTGTTTAGGTAAATATGTCAATGAGCATTGCTGTGATTAGAAATACTCCTACAGAGAGATAGGGCCAACGATTGTAGCTATTTCAATTTGTATTATACCTGGTATATTCTTGACTTAAGAATTCAAAGACTGATTACTCCGGGAGAGTAAGGGAACAACACAGTCATTCCCTTTTGAGTGCAAGATATGTTCACAGTGCTATACTTCACATGTTCAGATTTTGGAAATTGTTCACAGTGCGATACCAAAAAATGGTAACAAAGAAGGGATAATTTTACAAATTTTTACTTTAAACTCCATACCATTAGGCCAAATAACTTAGGATTAAATTTTCAATACTGAACTCCTGAATAACCTTTGCCTCATCACAGAGGCAGTACCCCTCATCTCAGCAAGTGACATCCATGGAACATGCTAAACAATTTAGAAACCTAGGCATTATTCTTGATACCTCCATCGATTTTCATTTCTGTGTCAAATTCTTCAATTTTTAAAACTATTTTACCTCCTCAAGATATCTAATTATCTTCACCACCGTAAATTAAGAAAATCAAGTTACCATTATATTGTGTAAACTATCGTAATGGATCCCAAACTAGTTTGCCTCTAACTATCTATTGAAGTAAAATGATCTTTTTAAAATGGGAATTTCATCAAGTCATTCATATCCTTTTCACAGTCTTAGGCCTTATTGACTAACCAATGGTATAAGATAAAAGTTAAGGGGTTAAGTTTATGTGTACATTGATTGAGTCTTCTTCATTCATTATAGCACATATATATACTAATAAGAATAAGCTATTACTAGAGAGAAATGAAAATGCTGAAGAAATGTGGTAGATAATGGCTGTATGAGATCAGGTATTAAATTAGGGAATGTGACAGGTCAAAAGTGGTGGATTAGACTTTGGTACAAGCAGAATTTCTTCCATTGGAACACAAAGGGAAGCATAGACTATGGAATACATTTTCAAACATGTTAGGACAATGAAGTTTCTAATTATGGGTAATAGTAAACTGTGTTCCAACAGATTTAGAAGATAAATCTTTCATTGCAAAGGTAAATGTTATATAGTAAAGTCATAGAAAAGGAAGGATGACATTAACACTATCTTTGTGATGAGGCAAAGGTTATTCATGAGTTCAGTATTGAAAATGTTAAGATTAAAGGCAAGGCGGCTGAGCCTGAAAATGGCAGATAAGCAGATTTGCCTGCCAGCGTCCACAGCACTACCTGGGTAGGTTGCCTGGAGCTTGAACCTGTATCCACATGGACCCCAGTAACCATTTTTTCCTGTGGGTGAGTTTCACCAGACACTGTGAGTAGTTCTGGGGCCCATGCCATTGAGTTTATCACGAGAATGCACTGCCAAGGCCAAGTTCTAGGAGGGTTTCTTGACAAACATGACCTTTTTGTATGGAAGGAAATATATTCCTCCCCAAATTTTATAAAACCTCATTAGATTGGGCTACCAGCTTTTTGCAGACAGGTTGACTTTGCAAGACTGTCACACGGGATATGATATACGTACAGGGCTCCATATTACCAGTTATTGTTCACCGTTAACATTTGGACTAGAATTGTGTCTCTATGTTGTCATCTGTTCTGTCCGTGCGCTGACTGTCATGCCACCTCTTGTCAAAGCACCTGCAGGCAGCAGAGTGGGATCTGGTGTCCTTCACCTGTGTGTCTTACACTGCTAGCACATAGCTCACTAACCCCACCCTCTCCACATGCTCTGTGACACATCAAGATTTCTGCATAAGTGCCTGAACCTGTTTCCTCTAAGGGTGCAAAGCCACTGCTCTGCAATGTCTACAGGTTCTGTTAATGTCCTCACTTGCTTCACCCAGTGTGTTGATGATATACTCTCTGACGTAGATTTTTAAATCACAGTGAAAGAAGGATGGATTTTCCTCATCTCCCACAAATATCTCAGTGATTGTAATGAAAAATAAGGATATGGTCGACACTGAAGGAGTTCACATTCTAGGGATGAAATAGTTCTGGCTTAAAGACTTCAAGGATAGATATGGTTGGAAGATGTATTGTTTTGTATTTACTACACTACACATATTGAATGATAAATTCAACATGATAAGACAACAAATTATTATTCCTGTTTTCATGTGTTCTCCAAATAAGATGTACTTTTGTTGTCATCATCAACTAAGCACAGTAATAACCTGTGAGAATCTTTGAAAATCAGTATCCATAAGCAACAAAATAGATGGTCACATCAAAAGTAATAAGTAATAATTTTATCTATTAAAGTTACTTTAAATCAAAGCCATCCATGAATTCTGTTATATATTTTTAATGGAATTATTTATATAGAGAGGGAGCCTCATAGGTCCTAAGTGTCACCCAGGGCAGATGGTTATTACAAATGAGACCAAGAAGATTTAAAAGAAATAAAGCCTTTGATATGCAACAGGTCCACAGAGAAATTGCCTACGTTGCGGAAAAATAATAATAAAATATTAGAAAATGTTAAGGGAAATTATTGTATGGAAAATAAGAAAATACATAAAAAACAAAAATTATAGTTTACCATGTTTTACTATACTGACAGTAGTCTTATGAAAAATATTTGAAATTCATTATCAATGTATCAACTGAGTCAATGAGAGAAACAAATATTAAGAAAAAATACATTACACAAAAGAAGAAATGCAATCATCAAATACAATGTTACACCTCTATTAGAAACCATTTAAACACTAATATTAGCTTCCCCAAAACATGTGATATAACAATATCTGGAGCAGATGCATATGAGAATTATTTATGCAGTACAAAGACAGGGGAGACAATGCTCTTTTTTAGCAGGAAGACATAGATAAGTCCTAATTTTGGAAAAAAAAATAAGAGGAAGTGTAAAGGTATTATTTGAAAATTTGAAGGTAGATAGAAGAATTTGGTGGCCAATGCAGCTGCCTCAGGAGAGCAGATAAGGAAGGATAGAGATGAGAAAAGGACTTTTTACTATTAGTCACATAGATAATTTAAATTTTAAAATACGTATACTTACTAATTTAATAATTTTAAAAGTGTTCTAAAAAGAAACATTTGATATTTACACAAATTCTCTTTTCTGATTAACATATCCAGCTTTAAAAAAATAAACTGTCCTTTTAGTTGAATTCTCTATAGCTAGATATGGTAGGGAAAAAACGGATGTGCCATAAATATAATTTCCTTAAGTAATTATTTTGCTTTTAATCCCTCCTCCAAATATAGGTATAAGCACCTTTGAGAAGAATTGTTTCTTTTCCTCTTTGTATTTTTTTAATATATGATTTTTAGAGATATTGGTAAATTTCAATGCATGAACTAATAAATTATTTTTATATATTCTTACTGGTTTCAAAAATTATCCAACAGTTCAATAATTTACTGAGAGGTCTCATTAGGTGCTGCCCATACTATAAAGTGACAGACGCTTTTCTCATGAAATGTCTTTCAAATCATAGGCAGCATCTCTGATCAAACTCTGATACTACTATAGTCATTGCCATAATCAAACCTTTCATTGATTTCTTTAATTCTTCAGACTGAACACCTAATTCTAAATTATAATCTTGACTTTTGTAGTTGTATTGGTAGACACTTTCTAAATCTCAAGTTCTTAGCTAGAAATGACTTCTTGCATTTATCCTGAGTTATTTTTCTATCAAGTTTTTCAGGTCTTATGTTCCTATTCTGACCTCACGAATTAATCTCTTTCAGTTTTTCCTGGAGCTTCATCTTCATGGATGATAAGGTTTTTTTCCAGGCCCAAGTACAGAACATAACAAGTTAAGGAGAGACACCAAAGCTAGATTTGGCTAGGTTATCGCTAGAGCTTTCTGATTCGCTCCAGTAGCCAGCGTTACAGCATACGCGGCAGCTCAATTTCATGCTTCTCTAAGATTCTGATTAACTTTTCCATTGATCCTGACCGATGACTGTGTTTAGTAGAAATTAGGAAACTAAATAAATCAGTGCAAAGGGAGTCTTTGTACTTTGCAGGGGAACCAGGTGTGCCTTAATCCCCGATTGGCCGGAAATGGAGAGTGTACAGGCACAGAATTGCTCCCAATTTCTAACTGTTGAAGTTTTTAAACATTAACTGTATTAGACTTGATCTTAGCCAAAAGACCAAGAAGCGATAAACAAGGACTCCATTAGACTCAGATTATTCTAATATCCTGGTAGCCTACGTAAGCAAGCTAAAATCGAAGTCAGAGTCAAATCAATCTGAGAAAAACACAATTCAGGAACAATCAATCTCAAACAGCCAGCTTTCCCAAGTAGGGCACCTGCTTAAGTTATAGCCAATGTTTTGCTGCCTCATCTTCTGTACGAACTTTCCCTTTGTCCCAGCTCTTGAAAGTGCAGCGTTCCTAACCACCCGTGGTTTGGCGCTGCTGAAGTCCAATAAATATATGCTCAAAAAAACTGAAAGTTTTAATATGCCTCCGTTTACTTTTTAACATGATCTTTTCCAAGAACTGGCTTCCAAATATATATAGATAGATGGGAAGATTAATAGATACCTGCATATAGGGATAAATAGATACATAACCTGGATGGTATACCTTTCCCCAAAGAAAAAGAAATCATAAAGTAGCTCTCGCTGCTGTGGCTCAGTGGACTGAGCATTGACCTGCAAACCAAAAGGCTGTCAGTTTGATTCCCTGTCAGGGCACATGCCTGGGTCCCCATTTGTGGGTGAACAAGAGGCAAACAATCGATGTTTCTCTCACACATCAATGTTTCTCTCCCTCTCTTCCTCCCTCCCTTCTCCCCTCTCTGGAAAAAAAAAATCTTTAAAAAAAAGGAATCATAAAGTATACACATAATGTTCTAGATCTGCATAAGTTACAAGGAGAGGTTGATTGTTTTCTAGACTAAATAACAAGTTCCTCCTAGACTATTTAAGATAGAAGGTTATAGGTGTTTTTGTTTTGTTTTGTTTTGTTTGTTTTGTTTCGCTTTTGTTTTTAACGTTCCTGTCTATGGCAGGGTAAAGCCACAGGGTTCTGAGGACTCATCCGGGCACATTTTTAAAAAGCATTTAAATGTGACTCCTCTACTACTATTAATTCATTGCAAAGTTATTTGACAGTGGTTTATACTTAGTTTAAATCACTTCCCCACTGCAGGAAAATCCTCTGAGCATCTAGAATCTTTATTTTCGCTGGTAGTCATTTTTATTATCTGTCTAGACTGGTAAAGCAGCCTTCCAGGTATGACTAATAAGCCATGCTGAAATGCTTCTCACCGCATTATACTTTCAGATGTCCTCACACGCCTTGCCTTAGATTTGACTATGCTTATTTTCACCTGGACAAGGTTTTCCAGGTGCTTCAATTCCAATAGAAAGTAATGGGTCTAATTTCATCTACTGAGATGAAACCACCTTCTGATTCAGTGTCAGCACCTTTTTAAGAGCATCCCTTTACGTGGTTCGCTGTCATCAAATCTGAAATTAAGATAGCTTACAAACAATGAATTTTTATTTCCAGATATAAAAACTATAAATTTGACGTGGTAATCGAAATAAATAAATAAAATAAAATATATATTTTACTTCTGTTTTAAAAAGAGCTAGAGGGTTTGGAATATTGGTATTTATGGGGTATTTATGAAATTAATGAGTGTTAGAAAAAAATTTTTTTCAGGTTTACACAATGTCCTAAATCCTTTTAACACCCACAGCAATATTCTCATTAGACAATTATTTTATGCAAACATTAAATAGTATTTCAATGTATATTAGGCTGCTGTAACTATATTTTTTCTTCTTAGTAATGTGGGTGATTTTTTTCAAATGTTCTAATTGTACATAAAATAACTATATTTTATAAATAAGTAGTATTCATTGCCTATATTTAATTCATTTGGAATTTCAACATCAGTTATTTATTTGCTGTAAACACAATATGAATTCTTAAACTATATTCAAAGAATGCAAAGTAAGATAGGAAGCAAAAAGTCCATGGTTTTTTTCATAAATATAAATAAATTGACATAAAGCAAACCAATTGCCCTTGTGACACAATTTTCCAAACTGTTACAAGGAATACTTTTTAAATGTCACTCTCCATTATATACTGAAGATTTGGATGATACAGAAAGGAGCTAAGCACAGCAAAGCCATGTGATTACATCCTTAAACAAATAGAATTACTTTTTTCTTGTGTTTATGGACAACAGAAAACTAGTCCAAAAAGTAAAGTTGAAGGATTTACAATTTAGAAACTATAATTTTGTTCTTTTCATTTGTTTTCACCAGGTGTTTATATGTTGGACTTGACTTCATCTTACATTCTGGCTAAACTCTCCTGGTCACTGTTTGAAACAGTGTGGCGAGCACCTCTTACTCGGTGGCTCATGAGTTCCTCATAAGCTGCCTCCCAGGCAGGGTTGTCACAGGCATACTTTGTGTATTGCACTTCGGTTTATCGTACATCTTAGATACTATGTTTTGTTCAGATTGAAAATTTGTGGCAACTGTGTGTAAAGCAAGACTATTGCACCATTTTTCTAAGAGTATTTGCTCACTTTGGGCCTGTGTTTCACATTTTGGTAATTCTGGCAATATCTCAAAATTTTTCATTACTATTACATTTGTCACGATGATCTGTGATCACCGATCTTTGGTATTACTCTTCTAATTGTTTTGGTGCATCATGAAAAATGCTCATATAAGACAGCACAAAATAAACACTGTGTGTGTTCTGACTGCTTCACCAATCAGCCATTTCCCCCTCTTTCTCCATCTCCCCTGACCTCCCGATTCCCTGAGACACAAACGATATTGAAATTTAAGGAACCTACAACGGCATTTAGGTGTTCAAATGAAAGGAAGAGTCACGTGTCTCTCACTTTAAATCAAAAGGTAGAAATGATTAAACTTAATTAAGAAGGCATGGCAAAAGTTGAAACAGGCTGAAAGCTAGGTCTCTGTGCCAAACAATTAGCCAAATAGTGAATGCAAAAGAAAAGTGCTTGAAGGAAATTAAAAGTGCTACTCCAGTGAACACATGAATGATTACGAAGTGCAACAGCCTTACTGCTGATACAAAGTTGTAGTGGACTGGATAGATCAAACCAGCCACAACATTCCTTTAAGCCAAAGTCGAATCCAGAGGAAGGCCCTAACTTTCTTTAATGCTAGGAGGTTGAGAGAGGTAGGAAAGCTGACCAAGAAAAGTTCAAAGCTAGCAGAGGTAGGTTAACAAGGCTTAAGGTAGGCAGCTGTCTCCGTAACATAAAAATACAATGTAGAACTCCAAGTGCTGACATAGAAGCTGTAGCAAGTGACCCAGAAAACCTAGCTAATATAACTAAGGAAGGTAGATACACTAAACAACAGATTTCAAAACAAAACAACCTTATATTGGAAGAAGATACCACCTAGAAGCTTCGTAGCTGGAGAGAAGTCAATGCCTGACTTCAAAGCTTCAAAGGACAAGCTGACTCTCGTGTTAGAGGTCAATATAATAGGTGATTTTAAGTTGAAGCCAATGTCAATTTACCGTTTCAAAAATCCTAGGACCCTGAAGAATTATACTAAATGGAACAACAAAAGCTGAACCATAGCACATCTGTTTACAGCGTGGTTTAATCACTATTTAAAGCTTCTTGTTGAGACCTACTGCTCAGAAAATAAAATTCCTTTCAAAATATTACTGCTTATTGACAATGTACCTAGTTTCCCAAGAGTTTTAATGGAGATGTACAATAAAATTAATGTTGCCTTTTTTCCTCTTAATACAACATTCATTCTGTAACCAATGAATCAGAGAGTCATTTCAAGTCTTATTTTTTAAGAAACATCTTTTAAGGTAATAGCTGCCATAAACAGAGATTCTTCTGATGGATCTGAAGAAAGTAAATTAAAAACCTGGTGGAAAGGATTCACCTTTCCAGGTACCATTAAGAACATCTGTGATGCTTAGGAAGAGCTCAAAATAGCAACCTTAACAGGTTTGGAAAAAGCTGGTTTCGACCATCACAGGTAACTTTGAGAGGTTAAAGGCTTCAGCAAAAGAAATGACTGCAGATGTGGTGGAGATACCAAGAAAACTAGAGGTGGAACCTAAAGATGTGACTGAATTGCTGCAATCTCACAACAAACTTTAACAGATGGGGAGCTGCCTCTTTTGGATGCACAAAGAAAACAGCTTCTTAAGATGGAGACTATCCTGTGAAAATGCTGTGAAGACTGTTGAAATAGCAACGTAAGATTTAGATTATTACTCATAAACTTAGCTGGTAAACAGCAGCAGGGCTTGGGAGGATCATTGACTCCAATTTTGAAAGAAGTTCTACTGTGGGTAAAATGCCATCAAGCAGCATTACGTGCTACAGCCAAACTCTTCATCAAACAAAGAGTTAATTGATGGAGCAAACTTTATTGTTGCCTGATTTCAATTGCCACAGCCACCCCAGCCTTCAGCAACCACCACTCTGATCAGTCACCTTGTCATCAACATTGAGGTAAGGCTCCACCAGAAAAATGATTTGACTTGCTGAAGTTTCAGATGATGATTAACATTATTTTAGCAATAGAGTATTTTGTAATTAAAGTATACATATACAGGGTGGAGCAAAAGTAGGTTTACAGTGGTATGTGAGTTTACTGTATTATTATTTATTGTTGTATTATTTTCCATGTGAAAAACTGTAAACCTCCTTTTGCCACACCCAGTATACATAGCTCTAAGTCTGATCTTTACATACATATATCAGAATTTCCAGAATTGCCAGAGGTGGTAATATAAGCTATGTCATTGCTTGTGATCATCCAGATAAAGTGAATAAACTGATCAAATCAAGGGTAGAAGCCAAGAGTACATTAGTATATAAGTAGTTATAGAACAATAACATTATATAGGTCCTCTAAGAGCCTACTAATTATATTATTTCTTCCTCACCTTTCATGTCCCTTTATAGCAGGACTCGAAATGCCTGGCCTACTACCATTCCAGCATCAGTAGTTTCTTTCTAATAAAACACAGCGTTACGTTCCACCTAGTTTTACATTATAGCCACAAGCCACTGAAATTCTATAAATATATTGCTAGTTTTTACTTCCCTATTATTGGGTGTTGCTTGAGAAATCAGAGGAAAAAACTTTTAGAAAAGCAGAAGCAGTAGATCTGAGCTCAGTACAGGTGCTACGGACAGATGGCCAAAGCTGTTATCTGAATCATAAACTGAATGTGGGTGAACAGGGTACCACTTCTCCACGCCTGGCTCTGGGTGGCTGAGAACATTTCTTATTTTTCTTACTAACTGGTGTCTCCTTCAAATAACTCCCCAACTAAAGTAACCTGATGACATGTATTCCTTGAACATTTGAACCACCTAACCCATACAAACACGGTGGCCCACAGTATATTCGTGTCTTTTTCAGATATGCTTACCAAAACCATAATGGAAACCAATTAAGCAAGAACAGGAATTAGTAGAACACTGGCGATCTTCACATATTCAAAAAAGGACTGTTGGTAGGTCTCAGAGACAAGCAGAGACTGGTCTTCAGAAACCTTTTCTTTCACCAGTCTCCAGCTCTAAGCAATTGATTCCTGCTTCTTTCTTATTCAGAAACACAGCTTTTTTTATGACTTTCTAGATGAAATGGCAGTGAACATGGCTTAAAAAACCCTTGAACTTAAAACCTTTAGGTATCAGAGAGAGATGGTTATAATCGCTGTAGTCACAAGTCCAGAAATTCCATGGAAGTGTTTGTTTAACGTAATTTATCTAACATTAAAGTAATCAGTAAAAAAAAAAAATAATAATAACAATATGATCATCTGAAAAACACTGGAAAAAAATGTTTGCTTACATTCCCGAATATGTCTACTCCATACAGGTATATAAGTTATGTATATCTTCAAATGAACATTAATCTTCTATATCAAACCTGCTTTCTTCCTATTTTTCTTATTATGACTTGTTGGAAATCACTGTCAAGAGCCTTTACTGAAGCAGCATAATTAAGGTTTTCAAAGGAATGTAAGGTTAGTTTTTTTAATGAGATAAAATGAACAGGAATAAAGTATGGAAACGTACAAAATGTGCCTTTCAAAGAAGAAAAAGAAATAGAGATTTATTGAAGCAGAAAGGTTATGTGCAATGGATAAAAGACTTTTAAAACATATTATATTAAAATTAAATATACTTTGGAAGCTGTTCATTTAGATTTTTGATAGTTGTGAAAATTAATTCAAGTACATTTTTTCCCTTTGTATTTCATGTTTCTTAAGCAATTTGATTGAACTGCATTTCAAAGTACAAAGCTCAATACTTATGTGCAGAGTACGTCTATTATTAATCACTGAATATTTGTTTAAGTACTGTTTTAAGAGTAATAAACGTTTCTAATTTAATAAAATGTGAAATCTCCAGCAGCAAAATACAACTTACAAAAATATATGTTAACCAAAAATATTTAGAGCAAAATTAAGTGAATTCACATGTTTTTTTAGCCATGAATAACCATATGTATTTTACTACTTCTATTATATTTCAAATGACTTAAAAAATATGAAATGGGAATCTTCCTTAGAGCTATTAAAGTCCACCAATCTTAATTATATAGGCACTTTCAATACACATAATGAAATATATTTTAATTTTTTTACATAATTTCATTGAATTTCATTTACATGGAATGACTTCAATTTCATTGAATATATATTTTGTAATATTTAATAAATCACAGTAGTTAATGACATGATGACAAATGAAACAGTTGTTTAGGTAGTGTGGCACACTTGTTAGGAAGACAAGTTCTGCTGTCATAGTGCTTCAATGTTAACACTGACCTTACTGCTTATTAGGTACGTGACTTTGGGCAAGTTAAACAACATTTTAGACCATAGATTCTTGATCTGTAAAAGGTAGCTAACAATAGTATCTATTTCAGTAAGTTCTTGTAACATTTAAAAAAGATAATGCATGCAAAGCATTCAAAAGTGCCTGGCACATCCTGAATAATTAATAAATGCTATTTTTTATAAGTTAAACATTTGAAGTTGTAAATATTCTAAATGATAATAATTCATAGAAAGTATGTACTAATTTACAGTTTACAAGTGCTACCACATTATTATATACTTTTATCCTGAAGAATAACATTGTGCGTATGTATCTAAATTCTCATGTTACAAATGAGGGAGGGAAGAAAGGAAGGACAGTACCAAGGGTGAATTAAAATGCTGTTCTGCGTCAAATATCAGGCATAGGTCTTTTATATAAGGCAGGTAGTATTACTGATATGATTTTACATGTAAGAAAACTGTGCAGTAGAGGGAATAGGAAACTTGCTCAAAAACAACTAATAAATGGAGAAAAGGGGATAAAACATTCATACTCTGCATTTTAACATTTCCTCATGGTATGTTATTTTAAAATGTGTCAAAATCATCTAGGTTGTATCTCTTAATTCCTCATTGGTTTTATGAAAAGATTAAAATGTATATTCTTCACACTAATGAAAGCAAAGAACAATGGAGCTTGAAATGAGTACAATTTTTACTATGGTTTTAACAATACATCACATGCAGTAAGTTTCCCAAGCAAACAACATTTCTGAATTATAATGAAGTCACTTAAAAATAACTTCACATGTATATTTTTATCTTAGAAATAATATTAGGCATCATAGGTTAGAAAAAGAGATCCTGTTATTTCTTCTGACTTTTCTAAATTTTATAAAAATCAAATCACTAACTTTTTACCTCTCGTCTCTTTTTCTAATGTATAGTAAATGTGCACTGGTAATAGCCTCAATTCCTTTATGGATATAGAATCAGTATTGACAATGCATGTAAGAAATGTCCCATCATCACAATGATGTTTAGAAACATATGGAAGATGAGGTAGCTACATGGTAATGCCACCAATTGTTTGCGTCAGGCTCTTTTGGTAATTTCTAGGTCAGTCTTTAAAAAACATTAGTAGTCCTTAAGAGAGTAAATCCTATGAGTTCTCATCACAGGGAGAACATTTTTCTTTTCTTTTCATTTTATCTATATAAGGTGATTGATATTAATCTATTGTGGTAATCATTTCACAATATATGTAAATCATGCAATCATGTTGTATACCTTAAACTTATATAGTGATGTATGTCAATTATTTCTCAATGAAAGTGGGAAAAATTAGCAAATAAGACAGGGGATGACCTCTTAAGCTTGTATTAGAATCTTCTGTGATGTTGACCTTTGCCCTAAATCCACATTCACTTTACATTATGTATACAGATTTTTATTTGCACAGATCCACTGCTCCTATCTCAGTCTATAGTTATAGAATAAATTCTACATCTAAATTTTTTTTAAATCACTTGGCACATGCACCAAAATTAATTGGTGTGATATTGCTGTTTAAATTACAATAATATTCCAGAAAATTTCTTTTACAATAAAAATTTGATTGCTCTTTAAATGGATGCTGAGTATGATTAAATGTTTTAATTTCTTTAAAAAAATGTATGATACCTCAGAAAAGGGTTTGATTTCCAAAATATATAAAATACTCATATGACTGCACTCTAGGAAGACAAACAACCCAATTAAAAAATGGGCAAAGGACCTGAACAGACACTTCTCCAAGGAGGACATACACAGGAACCAGAGACATATGAAAGGATGCTCAGCATCACTAGCCATCAGAGAGATGCAAACTAAAACCGCAGTGAGATACCACTTCACACCAGACAGAATGGCCATCATAAACAAATCAACAAACAACAAGTGCCGGCAAGGTTGTAGAGAAAAGGGAACCCTAGTACACACTTGCTGGGAATGCAGATTGGTACAGCCATTGTGGAAAACAATTTGGAATTTCCTCAAAAAACTAAAACTGGAACTGCCTTTTGATCCAGCAATTCCACTGATAGGATTAAACTCTAAGAATCTTTAAACACCAATTCAAAAGAATCTGTGCACCCTAATGTTCATAGCAGCACAATTTATAATAGCCTAGAATTAGAAGCAACCTAAGTGCCCAACAGTAAACGAGTGGATCAAAAAACTGGAGTACTTTTTCACAGTGGAATACTACACAGCAGAAGGAAAGAAAGAGCTACTACTCTTCGTGACAGCATGGATGGAACTGGAGAGCATTATGCTAAGTGAAATAAGCCAGTCAGTGAAAGACAGATACCATATGATCTCACCTTTAAGTGGAACTTAATCAACAAAACAAACGAGCGAGCAAAACATAACCAGCAACATTGAAATAAGAAACAAAATGATAGTAACCAGAGGTGAGGAGAGAGGGGGGTAATGGGGGCAAAGAAGAGGAAGGGTCATCAAGGAACATGCATAAAGGACCCATTGACAAAGCCAAATGGGGGGAAGTTTGGGGGTGGGAGGTGGGGATGGGTGAGGCTGGGGAAAGTGGTGGTGGGAAAATGTTGACAAGACAAAATGATACAAAACAAAACAAATAGATGGGGACACTAAGAATAGTATAGGAAATTGAGAAACCAAAGAACTGATATGTACAACCCATAGACATGAACTAAGAGGTGAGGGGAAGATGGGAGGGGGTGCAGGGAAAGAAGGATAAAGGAGAGCAAAAAATGGGACAACCGTAATAGCATAATCAATAAAATAACCCCAAAAATAACACATTTGTTTCACAAAACAATAATCTTTTTAAATATCTTAACCCACTTCTGTTCTTTACTGGGTAAGCAGCTTTGCACATCAGGAGGCATTTTTAATGACAGAATCTCACAGTGCTTCCATATTAACTTTCTCAGTGCATCCTATAAGAGGGCAATAGAATAGATTTAGGTGAATGAAAGGTGAATGTCGTGTGTCAAGACCTTTGGCATAAAATCCCTACTGATGATTTTTATCCCTATTAGACCAAAAGGAAACAGTGGTTAACTGAAGTTTTAGATTTGTCAAATGATGAGAGGAGAAATTATCTGTGCTATGTTATTATGTGGTGTTCATTTTTCATTTGCTTTTTAAAATTATCTTTTTAATCTAAGGTGGTACATAAAGCAAAATGTTTATTTTAAAAACTCTCTGTCTCCAATGTTCCCATACTTTAAACTTGTTATGTAACAATGATACTTGTAATATGTTGCTCACAAAATCTTCCTGGGGGTAGAATGAAAGTATAAATGTGAATGTACTTTGTTTATTATAAAACAGTAAAAGATACAACATTATCTATTATTTAAAACCTTTTGGGAATTGTTATGGTAAACATGAGTTTAAAGTTATACATGCCAAACTCTAATTTTTGAAGAAATAAGTGTACTTGGTATAATAATTCACTAAATGATATTTTTGATAACATATATACATTTCAGAATTTAAAGACAGTATAATCATTATTCAAAGCATGGACACATAGAAGTTAGAAATGTGTGTGTGTATGCTTCTACATATTTATGTATATATATTATATATATGTATATCATCTATAATATATAGTATATACAAGATCTGTCCAGAAGGTATCTAGCCATGTGATATAAAAAATAGAGACCTTTATTGAAGAAGATACACGATACAAGAAACATTGTACCTAAGACAATGACTCCTCAGTCCCCTTCAAAGTAGGCATCTTGGGACTTCACACTGCTCTCCCAATCACCATCAGCTGATCTGTTGTATTTTCCTGAATCTCATCAGTGATCTGAAATCTCTATCATTTCAAAGGTGAGTTTAGTTTTGGGAAAAGCCAAAAATCGCAGGCTGCCAAATCTGGGCTGTAAGGGGGCAGAGTCACCTGAGTAATTTGATCTTTCACAAAAAAACTCTGCACTAGACATGATGCATGAGAGAGTGTGTTGTCGTGATGAAGCTTCCAGTCATCAGTTGCTCATAGCTTAAGGCTTCTGAATCATCCAGAGTTTCCAATGAAGAATGTTCAAGCTTAACACAAAATTTGATGCTGTTTTGTTGTTCTATTCACTCAGTCATTTGGGATGCCAAGGCCACACAGTACATACGCTCACTCAACAGCGTCTACCGCCCCCATTGACTAGTATAGTGAAGTCGTCACTGTTCGTGCTTGCACATTCCAGTCCACCCTCCTTGGCTGCCAGGTTACACTGATGTAACACAAACTGTTCCCATTATTTTAACAATGGTTGGACTTTTCTATACAGACCTCATGTATCTGCATATACATATACAACTAGATTATTAATCATCAATATATTACTCCAATCATATTTTTGGCACAACATTGTTACATACAATTTACATGTATTTATTTCATTAGAGTTTTCATGTGTTCCTTCAAAAAATATAAGGGCATATGATGTGAATACTATTTTTCCCATTTTGCACATGAGGGAATCAGGGCTTAGAGAAGTAATGTACTTTGCTCACAGTCACAGTCATCACTGAAATTCAAACGATCTGGTGAGAAATATGTACTCTTTTCACCATTATGTTACTTTGACTTTTTAAAATGCCATAGCTTATCATTTCTTTTCATTTAATTATTTTTCTAATTTTATTATAATATTCCTCTAGTGATTTATTCATTATAATCTTTAGAAACAGGTGTTAGACACTTTTGATAATTTTATTATGTTATATTAACAATTTTATTCATGGTAAATATCAATTTTCTTGGTATGTTTTCTATGCATGCATCAGTTTTCTAAGTTATATATGTTGGAAATACACATACAAAAACGTACATCTAAATCATATTCAATAAGAAGGGATGCAGAGAATAAAGAACCATGGTATAGATATAGGATATAAAATTATAGAGTTAGTAAACTTGGCTACTGTGAAATGTCACTAAAATATTCTTCCATAAAATTGGACTAATATACCTTTTAAAATCAACCATTGTGAGACTGTAAGAAGATAACATATATGAAAATGTTTTGTAAGCTGCAAGGTCATCTATAAATGTTGGAGGAAATTAAACTAAAATTAAATCTTTAATTTTGAATAGACTGTGGATTATTTATGATTATAAATATAACTAAATTCAAGTGTAAATATATATATATACTATAAATTATATAACTACAAATTACTATTACTATATATCTATCATTTATATAACAATATATTACAAACCTTGGCATTTTAATTTGATAATATTAACATTTAATAATCTACAAGGAACTATTTTGCATTGAAGTCTGTTCTTTCCATCACTCTGATATCGGTAAAAGAAACTCATATCAGTTTCTGTTATAAACACATTTGGAATGAATTTCAAGATATATTTCCTTCACTTGCAGTTTTGAATAACTCTCCATTGAGAGTGGAATTTTCAAATTAAACAATTATTAAGAAAATTACAGTGGAATTTAAAAATATATACTGTAACTGAAAATGTCTTTAATGATTTCATAATCATTAAAATTTGCATAACTTATGATTGTTTTATACTACAGGACACATTTGAATTTAGAGAAACCCGTCAATAGACACAACAGAACACAATGTAAAAACCTGAAATTTGTATGTAATTTATACAATTAGAATAATTTATTATACCATGGAATACTTACTTTGTTTATAATTTTTTCTTTTACATAACATCTTCATATTTCTAGCTATCCTATTGCAGAGCAAGCATTTTCCTACTTCAAAAGTGAAAGCTGTGCACTGTGAAGTGCTTTTCCAGAGGTCATACAATTATCCCATATATGACTCAGCTAGGCTCTTGATCACCTAAATCCCTATTAAAAAGCAAGATGTTTCCTTAAGTGCTAAAGGAGCTGGGTATAGTCATTAGACTTGCTATAATCTCTTGATAAGTGGTATCGAGCAAAAATTTCAAATATTTTAAGTATAAGCTTTTCTATTTCTATGACAACATTGTAAACAAGATAGAGTATTGTAGACTAAACAAAAGCACATTTATGATACAACACTAGGTAGTCATTTGACAATATTCAAATAATATTAATCATTGAATGCGTGTGATCTAAAGTTTGTTGTTTCTATACAATATAAACTGAAATGATTTAACATAAATATTCATCCAGTCAACCACTATTTACTGAGTGTTCAGTATGTACCAGGCACTGTTCTAGGTCTTAGGATTCATCAATGAACAAAAACAAACACATGTTCCACCTATTTTGGAATTTACTTGTTAACCAGAAATGACTGACTTTAAACTGTAAGCATAATAAAAGTATGATGGTTGGTAATATGCTTTATTGGAATAAGAAAGCAAACCAGGTAATGATGGTGAGAAGTGTCAAAGATATGGTGAAGGGAGTTATTTTATATAGCATGGCCAGAGTAAGCATTAATGAAAAGGTGATGTTTGAGCAAAGTCTCAATATAAAGAGACAGTATATCAGGCAGATTACTAGAGAAGGCAGCTCCAGGCAGAAGAAACTACTGCAGCAAGTGTACTTAGCATTTTGTCTATCGCCCTGGTATATCTAAAGAAGAAAGCTGGCGTGACTAGAGTACACTTGTGGACAAGGGGGGGAGAGATAGCAAATGGGGTGCAATGGGAAGCCCTCAAAAGATTTCCCAGTAGAAGAGCAATATCACCTGATACATGTTTTATCAAAATCACAATGAGTATATGTTAATAATACAAATAGAGGGAGGTACAAATTGGGAAGCAGGGAGACCAATAGGAAGCTAATAAACAAATTCAAGTATAAGATAATGGTTAGCTTGAACAAAGCATAAATGGTGTAAAAGCATATAATTCTAGATATATTTTTAAGGTAGAGCAAATATGATTTCCTGACAAACTGAATATGGTATGTCATAGAAAAAGTACAAGAATGACACTAAGTTTTCCTGTCTTGAGTAACCAATAGGTTGGAGTTGTTGTTACAAAGATGGGACAGGCTGTGGTAGAAACAGATTTAGAGGAGGGAGATATCAGAAGTGCTTGGTTTCAAGCATGTCATGGTTTATATTGCCTAATAGTTTCACCAAGTAAGAAATGGATATATGAGACTAGAGCTACAGAAAATAACCTGGACTGAAGATATAAATATGGAAATATCTGCAGAGGAATGGTATACAATAGGAAGAGACTAATGAAATTGGCAAAGAAGAGAGTGTAAGTAGCTCATAAAAGCTCCAGTAACTGAGGTCTGGATCACTCCAGCATTGTGTTCTGGAGGAAGATGAATCGGTAAAACATAATTGGAAAAAAAAGTGCCTCCCAGTGAAGTAGAAAGAAAGGTAATGAAATGTGGTTTCCTAGAAACCGAGTGAAGAAATTATAAAATAAGGCACACAGTAAACTAAGTGAGCACAAAGAAACAACCACTAGAAAGAGTGGTTTCATTGGGAGTGAAGGGGAAAAACTTATTTTTGGAGTGGTTGAAGGAGGAAACAGGAGGAAGGCTATTAGATGCTGAAAATGTAGAGAATTATTTTGAGATGCCTTGACACAAAAAGAAGAAACAAAATACAACAGTTTAGATTTGTTTATTTTTTTTTAAAGATTTCATTTATTTATTTTTAGAGAGAGAGGAAGGGAGGGAGAAAGAGAGGAAGAGAAACATCAATGTGTGGCTGCCTCTTGTGCGTCCCCCACTGGAGACCTGGCCCGCAACCCAGGCCTGTGCCCTGACTGGGGAATTGAACAGGTGACCCTTTGGTTCACAGGCTGGCGCTCAATCCACTGACCCACACCAGCCAGGGCTTTTTAAAAAAAAAATTAATTAATTAATTTATATTTGTTTATTTTCTGAAGATGAAATAAATAATCTTATTCCTATATCATTTGGTAAGATCCAGTAGGGAAGGGGAAATTTATGATGTAAGAGAAAGAATAATCATAGAACCAAAATTCGAGTGGGATGTAGTGAACAAGCGAAGGGACTAGCTTTAGATAAGATCAAATTAATATGTGTTTTATAATTCTATATTTAAGTATACACACAGAAGTCTTAAATTTAGTTTCCATACATTCAAATATATTTATTAATAACTATGTATGAAATAGTTCATAATCCCTATAAAGCTAGAAACAAGATCTATCACAACAATGTAACATTCAGCTGAATATAATTAAACCGTATTCAATGTTTAGACAGGATACATGCATTAAAATGAACTATTCAACAAATATTTAATGAGAACTTGCTGCATTCTTTAATTGTTTCCTGGGTAGGTGGTGCTCCTTTTCAAGGTCATGGTTTAAAATAAAGCTAATTAAGGATCACAGGATTTCACATCTGTTTATAATTGCTTTAAATTTTTGACTAGAGTACACCAATGAAAGAAAAGATTTAATTTGCATTATCAAGAACAAGAAAAATTTGTACAAAAAATGGGGCCTTTAAAACCAAATTATCAAAACATGAATCAAAAAGAGGGGTTTTAAGGAACTTGCTTTAGAGACAATCATGATATGATTTTTAATGTCCGATTTTTTTAATGAGAATTATTCTTCAAGGTAATTTTTGTGTCTCAAACTAAGCTCAACATTTCATTTTCATTTTGTACAATGCATGCTATGAATCAATTCATTAAATATTTAGGCATCTTTCTGAAAACTATTTGAAATAATTTTGAAAAAGTTATTTTTGAAAGGATTAAAGTAGATATATACATTAGAAATTAAATTTTTAAGCTATATCATCAAAGAACAATTTTCATAAAAATAACATAAATATTACCCACAGTTAAAATTGAATATTAAATAAGTACATATTACTTTAAAAGTGATACATACAAATATTTTTCTGCAATAGCATATCAAAAATTTTTGTATGGCTCTACTTTTTCTTTCATATTAAATTTCATATTTGATTAAAAAACATAACACTTATATATGTTCACCTTTGTCTATTTAGTTTAAATTTAATATTTTCTAATGTTTTTATAATTTTAATTATTATATTATGTTTTAAGATAATCTGTTTAAATTTTCTTGATATTATATATTAGTTGCTTCCTAATACAGCTTTTATATTATTCATATATATTTACACATATGAATATCAATTTCTAAATATCACCCATACCACAAGAAAGTTATTATCACCAATTTGTGGCTTTTGGGTGTCCTTCAATCATTTGGCACTTTGTTCTTTTTTGACAGTATCATACCTTCAGTACTTTATTCCCTTCAAATTGTATGTTATTATGTGTCTTACATGGTCTTATTTACCATTAACATTTTCTACTCTTAAAAGCATTTGCCCCTTCTCATAACCCCAGTTTTCTATTTTTCCAATTTGTGAAGTTATCTGCATAAAGAAGAACCTGATTTTAATTCAATACTTACTTATATTGTGTTTATCTGCATATCACACAAGAATGTAATTACCATGAAAGAATCTGTTGTTGGCATATAGCTGACTCTCAATAACTATTGGTTAATTGACTGAGTGAATTAATATTTGCACTCACATGTAAGGCTATGTTCTGCATTAATGAGAATACAAGTTCAACTGCTGCAGCCAAGAATAAGAGCAGTGACCTGAGCCAGAGTGAATACCAGTATGTCAGAAATTCAAGTCCCCTCTAACTTACTGCACTGACACTTTGTGGCATTGCTCAAATCTACATGGTCCAGAAGGGATCACAACCACAGCTGTGTTCAAGCGAAGGAGAAGAGAATAAAGCCCTCGGGAGAGCACGCTCTCTCATTTCAAGGTTATACATTCATTGCTTTGATTAGCACTGCATTAGTTAGAATTAGACACAGGTCCTGGACCTGCTGCAATGAAGTCTAGGATTCTAATCTTTATTCTAGGTGGTCCAGCATCCTTTTAAAATTTAAAGATTCATTACTAAAGCAAGAAGGGGCAGTTGTAGCAGCTTCTGTCTTTTTCTTTCTTTATAATCACTTATTATTTTGCATAATTTTCATTTTAAGTCTTTGATTTAAAAAATAAATTAACCACACTACTGAGACTCAAAAAAATAAAGTGCTACACAATCAACTTATTTTACCAATAAGAAAATATAACAGGTTAAGTTGATAACAATTGCATTCGAGGAAGCTAAGGGCTTTTCTTTACATTTTCTTCTAATTTTGATTGTAATTAATCATGTTGAATAAATCCAGAAAAATATCTTAATCAGCTATAGCAAATACATACACACATATATACATACACATGTATACATATACACATGTATATGCATGCTATACACATATACATGCACACATACACACCCACTCACTCATGATACTTCCTCCCCCAAAGACATTAGCATCTTCTCAAATTCCAATAGTCTAATGTACCAATTTGTAAAGTTTTTGATAGCTGCCTGCTTGAAGTGCTTCTATTTATTATTTTTGTGGATTTGTTTCTAAAGAATATTTTAAACTTCTCACATCTGCTGCAAAAGATAGATGCTGTACATCTACTGATACATATCTTGAGACAATAAATGAGGGCAGAAAATATACAACTGATTATAAAAAAATAGAAAGTCCTAAATATTTAGGAAGGGAGAGTGAAAAAGATCATCAGTGATTTTTGTATAATGTTTTTGAAAGGATACAGATGAAACAATATAATATTTTATATTATGACTATAAATAAAAAACTTATCAAAGCTATATGTGACAATAATGAAAATAGAAATGTACAAAAGCTTCATACATTTTAGAAAAGAATGTGGCTCTGAAACATAGAATTTCTGCACAGAATAACCAGAAGCGATAATCATTATCAGCTGTTTTATTAATCTTAAAAATCAATCTTAAACAAATAAATTGGCATGGAGAGGCAGCCCCTGTGCTGTAAACACGGATATGACATAGTGTCATTTTGTTGATAGGTATTTAAGAAGCACAAATATTTTGTACACTCCTCAGGGGCTTTTTCTGACCTTTCATATGTAGTCGAAACATACTATTTTTGCCCCCTGGAATTTAATTTACTGTGAGGCATGCTTTAATATTGTACAGCACCAATCCTCTAGGAAGTTAATAAGGTAGTTGTTAGCTGCTGTTTGATTCATCCTTTCCGCAAGGATTAAATGCTCTTTTCTTTTGTAGAGTACAGAGTGCTGTTGAAGTTTTTTTTTACCTGTATTAAAATAAAGTGGTCTCTGAAGTATAACGATAGTATTAGGAAGGGATCATTCACCTCTTATCCCCAAAGGGGAATGCCTTTTGTTTCCATGGAGACGGGTTGTACGTAATATGACGAAAGTACAATACATGAGAGGAGAGAAGTTAAGCAGCTCAGGGTTTCATTCGTAAGGGTTGATACAACACAAGGATACATTTGGTTCTAGTGGAATCATTACAGTGCAATTGCAAAAGTAGCCATTCTCTCCCAACAGTCAAACATTAGCAGTTTTGCTAACAACATAAAACTGGCGCTGAAGGTACTTACTTAATATTTTCCTCCATTTAATATTATAAGTAGGATGTTTGCTCTTAAGTGGCAACGTTCGGACTAACTGACTCCGGTCAGCTACAAACTCCGGTCTCCTTGGTGAGAGGGTGATTGTTCGTGGTCGCATTCAAATAGTAACGGGAGGTAGAATCTAGCGAGAAAATATTGAAACGCCTAATACATGTACAAACGTTTATATAACTGAATGTTTTTTCTCCCCTACAAATGTGAATACTTCAAAAAAAATTAAAATATAGAGAGAAATAACTTCACCATCATTGACATAATCAATATTATTGTAATCAATAACATGAACAGCCTTAAAAAAGTATCACTTATGGGCATTTACTATGTTCTCTAGGATTTTGTTCTTTTTCTTTTTAGGGAAATATATATATATAAACTCATTTGATATTCAAAATAACTCTATAAGGTAGGTGTGGCTTTCTTCTGTATGTTTTACTCTGATGGAAAAGATTAATCTAACTTCACCAATGTCAGAGCTATATGTTGAAAAAAGATTTATCTTATATACAAAATAAATAAGCTAGAGCTTTGCTAATCAATAATATATGGATTATCCATATTACAGTTTTTTGTTGTTATGAATGAATCCTTTTTGCCCTATTGCTGGCACATAAAACATTAGGTAGTTTCCTGGCAGAAGACTCAGGAAAAGGGGAAAATGAAAATAAGTTTTGTTGAGGTCTGAAGACAGGCCAAGCATTGAGATGCCATTTAGTCCACACGATCTCCTCTCAGTTCTCTAAGACGTTGCAGATATGTTTTTCCCAAGTGGGAACTGTATACATACAAAGAATGAAATTTAACACAATGAGGGAAAGCACCAGGTAATCAGTGCTGGAGCCTGTTTTGGCCTCAGGTCTAAGTATCCTTCCTATGCTACTGTAACATCTCTTTGGATTAGCCAGGTCTTGGTGTCTATATTTCATAATGCCTATTTCTTTTTTTTTTTTTTTTTTGCATGTCCTATTGGGTCCCAGTCTTAAACCACTAAAAACTGTTCATGCATTTCAGTAATCCATTCCAATGTGGGCAGTCTCTCTGATATTAATATTTAACATTTAATATTGCAATGAATGCAGGTTTGGCTGACTGCTGCAAAGAAATCCAAGCTCATGTGACAGGTGCTTATGAGAAGGTAAGTGGTTTATTCAAATGCTGGTGACCTGAGGAGATGGTGGACTCAGGTTCTCAAAACCTGTCTTTACATTTCAATGCAGACAAGGGTTTTTATCAGGAGGGAGAGAAAAAGCAGAATAAATAAATCAGGGGGAGGAGTTGTTGCAGGGAAAGGGGGTAGTGGTGCAGTCAGCATTCCAGTCATCTGTAAGAATCTTGGCTTTAGGGAGTCCCTGTGGTCAGGCTGCCCCAGGCCCAGGCCAGATCTGGAATTGCAGGTTCCTGCAATATGCTCAAAAGGTTGTTAGTGATTTGTGTTGGGCATGACTAACCCGGCCTTTGTCCCATGGGGAGGATGTGCAGGGAATTTTGCCGTAGGCCTTTATGTGGATCTTTAGGGTCAGCATCCTTGAGCTGGTTACTGGTTTTTTTGTCAGACTTCCTGGGGCCTTGAGGCCAGGCCACTTCTTATGTTGACATGGGAACCAAAACTGCAGATCCCTGTGATAGCATGCAAGCTTCTAATATGCAAGCTTTAATTTTAAGAGAGGATAATAATCAACTCGAGTAACAAGTTGGATTCAATATTTACTAAAATTAAAATAGGTAGTATAATGCAGTCCTTTCACCTTATAATATCATCAAAATATCAGTTTTCATTATCGTATTTTCAATTGTTTCAATGTTCTACAAAAGAATTTTAAGACAAAGTATTTTTCAGGAAAAAATACATAGCAGTATATGTGGTATTTGTTATTGGATGACTAATGCTTAAAAATATGCATAGAAATAAAAATGATATATTTAGGATTCTCATAGATTGTTGCAAACTCAAAGATATAATCAAAACAATAAAATCTTATCTTAGGAAATTAAATATAGGGTTTCTTTTCACAATTTTCTGCTTTAGACACGAAACTAATTAAACAATAGAATGACTAATTACTTTCAAATATGGACTCAGAAAAATGAAGGATATAAGGCTCATGTACAACTCTCAGCTAAAATGTGCATAATTACACTGCAAAGTGAATTGCCAGAACATTTGTCATGATTTATGAATATATTGTAGAGACAATTTTCATAATAACTCACAAGAAATTGAAGAATTCTAAATCCCTTCCTCATTCATCTTACTGTGTTTAGGAAGCTCTTGAAGTAAGAAGTTGAAGGGCATCATCGGGTGAAAAGCACCTGTTTGTGGTCTTGTGCTCACAGTTACAGACTCATAATTCTCTCTCCTGCTCTAAATTATGGAGATTTTATAATATATTAACACACAACCTATTGTACATTATTTTCCCATTCTACATCCTCACTTTCTACTTAGGTCCAAATGAAAAAAAATTAATAAAATTTATAAATTTCTCAGCATCTGTTTACGTTTACCTTATTTGATCATAGTGTTCAAAATTGTTCTATAGAAATCTATCACACTCAACTCTTTTAGAATATGTTGTTGATATGTTGTGATATATCTTTGCTTGGTAAACAGTGTTTTATTTATTTTAAAAAGTATTTCCCAGTAGGTACAGCAGTTTTAATCTTTGCAAATCCATAGGGAAAGTGGTATTTGGTTTGACCGTTAAAAGAATGTGTAGATATTTTCCAGGAAAACAAAGAAAGAAATAACATCTCAGGATGAGAAAATAGATTATATCAGTAAAGTCATGGAAGTAGCATGTTATGGTGTGAATTAGTACAATCACAATGTGTCTCAAGGAGGTATAAGGAATTGCCAGAAAATTAAGCTAATGTGAAAAATTGACAAGAGTAAGGATAACAACAAATCTTTAAAAAATTGTATTTTTCCCAGTGCCAAATATGAGAGAGAAGAGTTTCCCTCTCTTTTTTCCTGTAATTTAAAGTTGTAATTGTAAATCCTTTCTCTGTCTTTGAAATGCATGCAAATCATTTAGAAGCCAAATAAGACTCTTGCTGGTTTTGCAGACTAGGAGTCTTTCTTGGGGTCCTTGGGGCAATCTTTGAAATGTGAACATGGAGATTGATTGTGCCTTGTCTCCTTGTTTCTGTGTTTCTAATCACCTGGCTGCAACATTTTGCTTGTCTTACAGGTATATGATTATTTTTCCATTGAATGAAACAACTAACCTGTATGTAATGGATTGTATCTACCTGTCTATATAAAAGCAAGAGATTTCTTTCTGCCATAGGAACTCTTTTTGCACTTCTCTTTTCCACACTGAAGTCCGGGTTAGTGCTTAAAACTATTTTTTTTCTTTTTCACATTTGTAGAAAGGACTTCAGGAATGGCATAAGATTTTATTTTCAATCATTTACTTAATGTAACAAAAATTTTTGTGTGCCTTGATCAAAATGTTGAAGTTCATTATTAGAAAAACATATTAAAGTTTTAAAGAGCGATCACATGAATAGACAGGTGTTTTAGAAAAAAATTACCATGGTAACATGGATACTGGTCTTCAGAAAAGCCTAAAGACCAATAAATACCTTAAGAAATATTATACTATTCTATGCAGAAGCCTAGAGACTAGATTAAATTAGTGCTTCTGGAGACAGAAATATCTAGGACAGAAGCCAAAGTCTTTAGAAAGGTAGAAAAGACACAACATAATGCAATCAATACTGGGGATGCTGTGAGGTTAACAATAATTTATGACAAAATTTTTGGTGTTAGCTTTTGTAAAAGATATAAAGAATAATAATAATCAGCTACTGAGTGACTACTATACACCATAAACTGTTGCAAGTGCTCATATGTACTAAGGTTACCCTTAGCACAACCCTATGAAGTAGGTTATATCACAATGTTAGAAATAAAGATACTGAGACAAACTTTTGAGCAACTTGCCAAGGGTTACAAAAGAGAGCTGAGGATCCATGGTAAATGGTAGTGTAATAAAAACTGGAATATCTATGTGTGTGTGTTTGGGGGGAGTTATGTGTGTATATATATTATATTAATAAAGAAAAAAATTACATGGGCGTGTGTATAAACTTGAAATATTGACAGTATTAAGACCAACTGAAGACCAAATGGAAACATTATTTCATTCAGAATACTTCTTGGAAGACTAGTCTGTTTATAATTTTTCAAAAGCTCACTAAAGGGATTACTAGGTAATAAGGTATGGGTGTACCCATCGGAGCATAAAATATAAATAACTACCATTGATGAGAGTCATGCAAACCAGCAAAAAGCATAAACTCTTTTGGAAAAGAACTAACAGAATCTCTGGGGAAATTTCCTTCTCTAGAAAAATACTAGCAAAAACTTCATGAGATTTGAGTAACTATGAACTATGGTACAGAAACAATAAGTAGTATGTCTGTAAATGTATTATGTATGCATATATATAATACATGAGGTATATAAGTAAATATATATTATTGATGCTAAATAAAATTGACGAGGTGTATTATGAATGAATGCATCTGTTAAAAAACAAAATTCCTTCTCTGCTGTTAATCTCTCTGAATGTTTCCACCTCAAAATAACATTGAGCAAAACCTACTGGTTGTTTAAGTTTCTATTAGTCTCATTAGTCAATCTGAGATGTCACTAACTAATCTGCTTTGCTGACCATGATGCCTCAGTGCATTTTACAAATTTAATTTTGTAGTATAATTGCTTGAAGAAACATTTCATAAAATCAGTACAGTATCATAACCCTTATGTTAATAGAGGAGATATCTGCAAAATACCATTTTTTGAAAGAAATTCCTAAACATAAGAAGGAGCACTTATGAAAACCATGGCAATGTAGTTCAGGATGGCAACTGAAGAACACACATACAATATATAAATCACTAAATATGAGGAAAAAATCATTTAACATAAGCAAAATATTTTTATTTGGAATCTTTGAACAAAGGGAGAAAAAGTCCAGATTGAGTTTATGAAGGAAAGATGTTGAATGGGGAATGACCTCATTATCTCAAGTAACTCTAAAAAAGTATCGGATTGCTCACTTAGCCATCCCAGTGGTTCCAGCTTCATTTCTTGTGCCCTCTAATTTACCAATCCAAAATTTACCCACTCTTGCATTTACTTTAAATTAACTTAACAAACAAAAAAGCACCATTTCATAATTTGGAATAAGAAATATTTTACTAATTCAAATTACATACAATTCACTATGTGGGATTCTATTCCTGATGAAAAAGGGGAAGAATTTTAGCAAGAACCAGAAAAGTTTGATGAATCATTATGTATAAAATCATACCTTTTTACACTTAACATTCATAAGACTAATTAGAAATTTGAAATGATACATTAGTTATTAAAGCTTACATTGTTTTATATGTATTTTTAAAATATATTTAAAAAGGTGGGTACACCTGGAGAACACCTCAAATACTGGCTAAAACATATGTTGAAACACCTCAAATACTGGCTAAAATATGTCAAACCACACTCACAAAATATAAAACATCCCTAAATTTTAGACACAAAGAATCATAAATACAGATAGTGGAATTCTAACTGCCCTAGGGTGTGTCTACTTATGTGTGCACAGTACATGTGAGTGTGTTTAGGTATCTGTCCTGCTCAGTGGACTGTAAGTTTTATCTCATGCCCATCCAAACACAGGATAAATATTCTTGGTTCCATTGACGGTGATCACTAGAAGTGAGACACCCCCATGAAGGAAGAAACTTTAGAAGCTATATCAACAGAGTTCAAGAAACAAGAATACCCCTGGCTTAGGAAAAAAAAAAAGTAATGCTCTGCTTTGCTAGGTATGCCTGGGCTGTGGGAGAAAAAAAACACTTCTCCAGTTGGTCTTAGGTCAGAATATATTATTCATGTAGCTTCCAAACTCAGAGGTTGACGAATGCACATAAAACTGATCACAGTCTGTGACAAACTCAGGTGTGTGCCAGATGATACTCCTGAGAATAGGGAGCTTGTGCAAAGCTAGGCAGGTGCAACTTCATTTGATGAACACACAAATCTCTCAACCATAAAGTACATGAGCAACAATCACTATTAGAATCAGCAGACAAAACAAAATATGAAGTATGAAATAAGAATTTCAGAAAATAGGACATTTTTATAGAAATATTAGTACATACATTTATATAATCAAATACAAAAAATTAAAGGAAAAAACAACTGTAATAAGCAAACTTGAAAAAAATAGACAAATTTGAGTAAAAGATATTTGAAATAAGTAAATTTGGAATGTGAAATCTAGAAATTAAAAATAATGAATATATTGAAATAGAAATTTAATTTATTAGGTTAACCTCATGATAGGCTGATAAAACTAGTAAACTTGAAAGTGATGGAGGAGGACTTGACTTTGGGTGGTGAACACCCAATACCATATACAGATGATGTATTATAGGATTGTACACTTGAAACCTATATAATTTCATTAAACAATGTCACCCCAGTAAATTTAATAAAAAAAGTAAAAAATAAAAGAGAGCAGACTTAAGGAAATTTTTAAAAAGAGAGATTAAAAACCAAGGAAGTGAACTCCTAGATTTTATTTTACATGTAAGGAATTGGATCCATTCCATCCTAAAGAAGTTAATCAACTTCTTTTTAGTTAATCAACTAAAAAATCGACAACTTCTAGAATCCTTAAGAGAAGTCAAGACATGGGGAAGAGCACTGCACCCAAGACTGGAGACACAGAGTAAAAAGGGTCACGGTCTAACAGAGCAAAGACTCATAAATGGGAGCAGCAGCAGGAGCCGGCACCAGAGCAGTAAAATCTAAACTGTAATTACTTCGCTGTTGATTGCTCAGCATGAATAACTCTTAAGAGCTGAAAACCCCAGGGGTAACCAGTTGTAGGGTAGTCCTCACAACTTGGGATGCTGGACCAGGTCTCCACAGTAAATTTCAGAGAAAGATCTCCCCTTGCTTCTGGCAGAGGGAGAGGAACAGGAACTATTTTGAAATACACTAGAGCACTCCTTTCTTAACAAGACCTGTCCACATGAAAAAAACAGTTAAACAGAGCTTATCAGGGTGTGTGGGATATTATTACAGCCTAAGTGACCAGAGAAGTGGGCAATTTTCAACTCTAGTCATCTCTAGCCTTCTGTGTGGGACAAGGGAAATACCCAAATGTAGCCCACTAAAGCTATCTTGTTCCACCTATGGGGAGAAAAAAACAAACAAAACTGAGAAACACTCAGGAAGCTAACAGTTTAGAGGCATAGGGTCACCAAAAGACATAATCATAGGACTACAGAATGGTTTCCTTCTCCACACAGCAGTTCCTTTTACCTGATACATTATGTACAGCTACCAGGAAAAGAGAAAAAATGCATGCCAAAAAACAAAAAACACAATTTGAAGGTAAAGAGGAAGCATCAGAACCACACATAGCAAGGATGCAGGAATTATCATGCCAGGAATTTAAAACAACCATGATTAATAAACTAAATCCGGGAATGGATAAATTAGACAACATCTAAGAACAGATAGGCAATGTAAGCAGAGACATGAACATCCTAAGAAAGAACAAGGAAACAAATTAACAAATGAGACTACATCAAACTAAAAAATTTTTGCACAGCAAAGGAAACCATCAACAATATAAAAAGACAACCCACAAAATGGGAGAACATATTCACTGATACATCTGATAAGGGGTTAATATCCAAAATTTATAAAATACTTATAAAACTCAATACCAAAAAAAGAGAAAGAAAGATAGAAAAAGAAAAAAGAAAAACAACACAATTAAAAAACAGGCAAAGGACTCGAATAGACCCTTCTCCAAAAAGGGCAAACAGCTGGCCAATAGACATAGGAAAAGATGCTCATTGTCACTAATCATCAGAGAAATGCAAATTAAAACCATAATTAGATAGCATCTCACACCTGACAGAATGGCTATCATCAATAAATCAACAAACAAGTGCTGGCAAGGATGTGGAGAAAGAGTAACTTTTTGCACTATTGGTGGTAATGTAGATTGGTGCAGCCACTGTGGAAAACAGTATGGAGATAACGCAAAAATTAAAAATGGATCTGCCTTTGACCCAGTGATCCCACTTATGGAAATATATCCAAAGGAAGCCAAAACACTTATTTGAAAGAACATTAAGCATCCTATTTTCATTGCAGTGTTATTTAGTATCTCCAAGATATGGAAGCAGCCCAAGTGTCCATCAATAGATGAGTAGATAAAACAACTATGGGATATTTACACAATGGAATACTACTCAGCTGTAAAAAAAAAAAAAAAGAAAATTTTATGCTTCATGACAGTATGGATGGTCCTGGAAGACATTATGCTAAGTGAAATAAGCCAGTGAGAGAAAGACAAATGCCATATGATTTTACCTATACGTGGAATCTAATGAACAACTGAACAAACAAGGAAAATGGGGATGAACTCATAGATAGAGAGCAGGATGACAGCTAAGGATGGGGGGAGGTTAGGAGGTGGAGGGATTGAGCTAAAAGGAAAAGGGGTTCATGGACATGGACAACAGTGTGGTGATTGCTGGGGGGAGGGGAGTATAAGGGGACTAAATGGTAAAGGAAAAATACAATAAAGATTTTTTTTTATTTAAAAAGAAATACTGGAGATGAAAAATACAGTAACGGAAAACAATGCCTTATCAGTAGACTGGACACAGCTAAGCAAAGAATCTCTAAGGCTAAGGATATCTCTAAAAATGAAAAACAATGAGAACAAAGAATAAAAAGACAAAACAAAATATCCTAGACTATGGGACAATTACAAAAGATATTTACATGTATAATAGGAATTGAAAAGAAGAAAGAAAGATATAAAAGTAACATTTGAAACAATGATTAAAAAATTCTTCAAATTAATGTCAGACACCAAACCACATATCCCAGAAGCTCAGAGAATAAAAAGATGGATAAATGCCAAAAAGTACAGCTGTGCATAATGTATTTAAGCTGCATAAAACACATGATAAAGAAAAAACCTTACAGAAGTAAGAAGAAAAAACTACTTACCTCTAGAGGGAAAAGATAAGAATTATATCTGACTTCTCAGAAATCATGCAAGCAAGAAGAAGATGGAGTATAATATTTTAAATGTTGAGAGAAAATAAAAATAACTGCTTCTGATAATGATCCTAGAAAGGACAGCAAGCATTTACAATGTCCTTTCTCCCTCTGCATGCTGTTAATTCCTTGCTTCCTGTTCTTTCCCTCACCACTAACTCCCAAGGTGCCCATCCAGCCTTTCTCTAATTTATTTTAAGTTTTTAAAAACTACAGTGTACCTAATTAACTCATATATAACCAGGCTGACTCTTCAAATTAATAGTAATAGAATCATCTATTTATTTACTTTCTAAAAATATAACTTACTTCAGCTTGTTGATAATTTTTTTTTAATGCAACACAAAAATTTTAGTAAGGGATAGTAACACCATGATACATACAAATGAACTTAAGTAAGGAATATATATATACTTATATATATAAGATAGTTATCTAATATATACATATTAGGTAGTTATCTAGTATATATATTAGGTAGTTATATATATATGTATTAGGTAGTTAATAATATATGAAAATGCCAATGATGACTCAAAGGTTATCATCTCTGTTCTGATATTTTTAGCAGAAACCTGCCTCTATTAGAAGAGATGATTTTGACCACCAGCAACAACAAAAATGTAGGTAAAAATGTAAAGTATCCCCAAAAATATCTTTTCTTTGAGCACCTTAATCATGAGTTTTCCTATGCACTTTTTAATTCAGAGCATTTCAAAGTCCTGTGTTTCTTCTTAGAAAATAAAAGAAAATATGCCCCGTACTTTTGATAAGTTAGAAACATTGAAAAAATGTTAGCTACATTATGGAAAATGTGTCCATGAAATTGTAATAGGCATCATGCTTATGCCATAAACTGAAGTGGGTAGAAAGTGTCACTTTAGTTTATATCCTCTAAGCAAATTAATTATAACTGTACGGTTCCATTCCATCTCCTTCTCTATTGGGATTTCTTAACCACTATGTTCATGATTGTAATAAAAGTCCCTGGAGTTTACATTCCTACAAATGTGGGAGACATCCATCCAGTGTTGGTTTATCTCTTCTTTACCTACCTCTTTTGAAAAATGCTCATTGGCCAAGTTCTTTGATGCCTAAGTGGCCAACTGTTTCCTCTTCAATTGTTCTTTCTTCAGTTGCATCCAGTTTGGGTACAGGGATCCTTGCTGAGACCAAGAACTCAGGTGCCAAGTGTTGAGCATCTCTGAGCACTTCAGTCATTATTTTCCTTTTTCTATTTAGAGTAAAACTGTGTTACAATTACAAAGTCTCATTTGTGTACAGAATTCACTTTTACCCAAATTCTTTTGTAAGCAAGATATGTCTTGAAACTTTATGTGTAATACAATACTACATTTTAATTAAAACTGTATATTTAAATATTGGATTTTTTAAAATAATAGTTTTATTATTTAATTTTTAATACCCCACCCACACCTTTGAAGGGCCTATAAAAATGAATACAGCCTGTTTTAAATATTTATATTTAATATGAATATCATATAAACTAAAAATATAAAGATGTAATATACTACAGATAACTGTGACTAAAAATAAAAATTATCTTAAAATGCTGTCATACATGTAAAATATATAATTACTTTTAACAGTATTAAGTATACAATTATAGCAGTTGTAGTGGTTTTAACTTATTCACCTTATACTTATGTTTGTTATAGGAGAAACTTGGTTCTTCTTGCTGACGCAGTAAAGAATTACAGATCAGCAAGTCTATTAGCATGCAAGCAGAGTTTATTAACAATCCATTCTCGTGGAAGAGAATGGGCCTTGCTGAGATGGGTGTGAGGAGCATAGGTCCAGGGCATGGCAAGGTAAGCGCGGCAAGAGGCAAGGACAACGGTGGCCAGAGCTCCAGGTCCTTTATTCTGAGGACTTATATAGCTGGCGGTATGGGGGTGAAGAAATTACATATTGATTGTTGGGTGAAGGTGGTGCCAGCTTTCCTGGGAGGATGTGACTACGCAAACTTAGGTATGTGTGGAGACTGTTAGCCTGAATCCTTATCTTGTTCCAGACTCTTTCTGTTCATCTTGTTGTAAAACAGACACGTGGCAGGAGGCAGTTAATTAAAGTTGGGACAGTTACCCAAAGTTATTTATGGGCTCTTTCTGTAAGCACTAGGGACTCCCTCATGAAACAGATAGTGACCAAAGGTAGGAAATTAACTAAAGTTGTTTTATGGGTTTTTTTCTTGGGCACTGTGGACCTCCCCTCCTTTTCCCTCTTCTAGACCTTGAGGTGAAAACACAATTTCAAAGGCTTTCTTTCCCAGATAGTGAAAAGAATACATAGAATTTTAAGGTATTCCCTCTTCCCTTGCTAGCACGGTGTTTCTTGTGATGTCGGAACACTGGGTAATATTATTGGACCAGGCTCAGGGCTGCTGAGTTAATGGGTGAGACATGTCTCCCTCCTCCTCACTGCCTTGGTTTACTGTCTATCCTTTCTAACACTTACAGTTGTGGGTTAGGCCTCCAGCATTTGAGCTATGAATAAACACAAATGAGTACAAACAGCCTTTGTAATTGGCAACAATAATTTCTTTGAAAATTTTATAGAAGACATCAAAAAATATAGAAAGGGTATTATTCAAGACCATTTATAAGTGATATTACACCCAGTATGCTGAACAAATTTATCACCCAACCATCATATTTTCATCCTTATCACTTTAGCCTGAGTCTCATTCTTCCATCTTGAGGCCCCGGCCTCACAGCCTTGACAATTATCTCTAATACTCATGTAATGATCCGTGTATGTGGATTACCTAGTTTCCAATTCCCTTCATCATCCATCCATAGACCTTTAGCTTCCCTTTCAGAAATATTTTATAGCTTGTCAGTTAGAAATATATTATTTGGGAATGACAGATTGTAAGAGTGAACTGAAGTGTAAAATGCCCTTCTCTAGGAACTATATTGTGGATAGAACAAAAAGGGCTTTGTCCTCAAGCTTTGCTATTTAAACTGTTCCAAAATCAAAATAATTTTTAGATGACTGTGACTATTTTGAGAGCCTTTTTATTTTTTTAAATACCCCACCCACACCTTCGAAGGGCAGATATCGCCATGATCAAGAGCCGTGGGCTCACTCTTTCTGTAGTCCCGTTAGACATCACACACCCTTATCCTGCACCACATGCACCCACACTTCGCTCCATGCACCTAAGTATGTGCATCTAGCATTACTTACCTCAGGGGACAAGTTGCCTCATGACCAACACATCAGTACCCTGCATTTCCACCACAATACAACACAACAAAATAAATCTCTACTGTGAATTACATTTATGTGTACATTATGATTTATCATTAGGTTTGTAGAACAGAGTTTGACAGGAGATACTGAATATTTTTGTAGGGCACTGAAAGATTCCAAATAATTTTGTCTGATTTATTAGACAAGGGGCAACAAACTGCTTGTTCACAGGCTGAATGTGGATTTCATCAACACAGCAGTGCTGATGAAAAAAATGGAATCAGTTGACAATAAGGGAAAAGTTTGAAATTTACATAATGACACATTTCTAGCTTTTCTTAATAAATTAGATCTAACAACAGGAGCCCACATTGTTGCCTTGCAGTGAATGCCTCTTTAGATGGAAAATGTTTTTTGTAGTTCTTTACCGCAATAATCAGTCCCTTTCAACCATACAAAAACTGACTGTATTTCCATGCAATCGTGAATGCATTTCCCTGCTGGCATAAGTGCAGTCCCATTTTATACTCCTTATATTTCATTCTCAAATACCAACATTTTCCTTCTTAGTAGTGTCTCAGTTTAAATAATGTCAATGGACATGTTACTCATTTACTTTCCTGGCTCCTAAAGACATCTTACTCAACCACCTTAAACATATAACAGGAAAGATTGCTCAATAATTCCTTAAATCACTATTATTGTCATTAATTCCCTTCCTTTGGTAATAGACCCTTGGCCACAAAATCCCTTGTTGGAACAATAAATTCCAATTCACAAATTTTTTCATACTAGAGCTGGTAAGTCCCTTTCTTCTCTGACAAGGAAGTTTTCAGAATGTTAATATAAAGTTGACTCCAATGAAGAAACCAACAGGGAGCAAAGATGAGAGACCAGGTAAGTCTTAATAGTGAAGAAAAGCTTATTTCCATGGCTACTGTCATCCATGACTTTCCTATTTTATAAGAGTAATACATTTTATTTTCATTGAGCTAGACGGTTTGGTTTCTGGTAAGTTGCAAACAAAAAACATCGTTTAACTTTAACTCTAATAGCTTGCTTATGTTTATTTAAAATATACAAATATAAATAAAAATTTATCTGTTTCAGTGTGAAATAATCAATGCCTTTCCTGTTCTGGTTCTTTTATATTTAATCTTAAGAATCATGATCTCTTCCTTTATCTAACACTTTCATATCCTCCTAGAGAAAAAGGAAGAGAATGTGTGTATAGATAGGAATGCTGGAAGAAACCTTAAATATCGTTCTCTCCAGCTTTTTAATTTTATAGAAATCCACTATGGTCTGAATTTTTGTGCCCCACCAAAATTCATATGTTGAAATTCTAACTCCTAAAGGAGTTGGATTAGTAGATGTGCTTCTTTTAAGAGGTGATGATGTCATGGGTGTGGAACCCTCATGAGTGGGATTACTGCTCTTCTAAAAGAGAGTCCACAGATTCTCCAGCCCCTTCCACCATGTGAGGATGCAACAAAAACACCGTGACTTGGAAGAGGGCCCTCACGCCACCATGCTGGCACCTGATTTCAGACTTCCGAACTCCAGAACTACAAGCAATATATTTCTGCTGTATATAAGCCACCCAATATGTGGGGATGTTTTATAGTAGCCTGGATGAACTAACACAAAGTCATAGAAAGATTCAATGCAAAATTGTTCATACACTGTAGTACTGAATAAAATTATTATTTGTGTATTAAATTTCCTTTAATATTATTTAATCATCACAATTTGTTTTCTCTTAACCCTTTCTTTGGGAGGGAGAGTTGGTGGTGGTTATCGACCATTGAAATGGAGTCATTTATTTATTCTTTGAGAGATGGCTCTTCTTCCCCTATGACTTTACAATAATCTAAATTTTTTAATTTCAAATTTTAAAAATTTAGTCACTACATGGCTAAATTTTACTGAACACTATTGTAAAGGCTTTTACTGTTGTTGTTTTCCATTTAATCCCTACCACAACTCAATGATACAGGCACTAATTTAATCAATATTTTGTGGATTTGGTCATTTTTCCAAATGAAGTCATATAGTTATGGTAACTTTTTTTAAAAAAATCTATTTTTAATCTTGATTTTGTTTGATATATTTTTTGTAAGCCACAGAAAATGCTTTTTCTAACCATGCAGATTTAAATAAATAAAGCATAGAAACCATGGATTGTCCAGTGCCTTATAAAGGGTAGAGCCAGGACATAGACTCAGATGGTCTAATTCCAAATCTAGATCTATTTCCTCGGCAAGCTTGATATAAAGCAGTAGTATCTTGAAATTAGCTGTCATGAAATTCTTCAAGATTGAATAAGCTTGGTGCTGGGTTGTCATTCTGGACACACAGTTGATAAATGGGATGTGTATCAGACTATTGAATATTTAGTAACTGGTAAGAATACTCTAGGAGATGGTAGGTTATGCTGATGTTTTACTCCCAGGGTTAATGAGACTTGAAAGAAGCTTGTTAAAATCTCTGAACTGAGAGTAGTCAGTGCACCCAGTCACACACATTTCAGACTAATTAAAGGGCAATTTCTTGAATGATTTTTGCCCTTTAGTCCTTGTTATGAAAATGGAGAGGGAGTGTGTGGAGGAAATTTTTAAGTTAGATTATCAGAAGCATATTTAATTCTAGACCAGACCCCCCAAAATAGAAAACTGTCTCTGAAAATAAAAAATAATAACTTCTATAGTATAATTATTCCACACTTGAAGTTTTAATTTGCTCTCCGTTTGCTATTTATGTCGTCAAGAAAAACATTCATATTATTATTCAATGCAAATTATTCTAACTAGAACTTTTGATATAAGTAAAATACACCTTACTGAATATAGTTTTCTATTAGAAGTTCTGTCCATTGAGGACACATTATGAAGCAATTGAGAATAGATTGCACTATTATATGAACAAAGAACTGACCACCAGACCTTTCCAATCAGATTTCACATGGCTGTCTTTAGCTTATGACTGTTGAGGTTAAATGGTCAAGCCATTTCCAATTACATAAAGTCTTTGGTACCTTATTTTTCTTTTTCTTGTCCTTAGGGTAAGAAAACATCCCTGATATGATGTAAGTCTGGTTTATGACTTGTGGCAGGGTATATTTTCTAGAAAATAGTTTCTGAGGTAAAGGTATGTGTACAAAATGTTTATCAGGAATTAACACTTGTAAAGCAAAAAAAACAAACAAACAAACAAAAAAAAAACCCTGAATTTTCCAGGGAGAGATGTTAAACTCTGAAGCAGGTCCAAAAGTCTCATTCAACCCCATTGTGAAATCAAAAGCTGAAATGGCCTGTGAGGGCTGTCTGGTGCCAGCATCAATCAATCATTAGGTCTCAGCCACCCCAAGGAGTTGACCTAGGGTGAGATATTGCTCTATACCATTTACTATACAGACTGTGTTTTTTCCCAAGTGATTTGAAATGTCACTTTAAAAATATACAAGGTTATATATTTTTCCATTTATGGTGCACAAACTCTTGTTTTTTCTAGTTTTATGGTATTGGTCAAACTCCAATAAAATGTTGAAAAGTTATTGTACCAGGTATCTTTGCATTTTTCTTAATTTTAGTAGGAATGTTTCTAATATATCAACATTAAGTAGGATATTTGTGGTAGGTTTCTGATAGGCATCATTTAAGAAATGAAGACACTCTTATTCTTAATATGTAAATATCTGTAAATGTAAATATGTAAATGTATGTTAAGTGTTAATAAATGCTTTTGGAACATTTATTTGGTTGGTTATATGCATTTCTTCTTTTGTCTATTTATGTAGATGCTTTTTTAATGATGAGGCTCTGTGGCTAATGGAATTAATTGACATGATCTTTCAATGCTCCACACATCTATCTACACACTTACCATGGCCTCATTACAGGAGAAGTGTATTTCCCCACCTCTTGACTTAGGGCTGGGCAAGTGACTAGTTTTGGTCAATAGCAAAGGAATGAAAGTCACTCTACCCTTTTGGAGCCTAAATCTTAAGATGTATTAGAATCACTTGTCCTCATGTTCTCCTGCTTCTGCTGAAAGGAACATGTTCTGGTTAACCTGATGGTCAAATGAGGATGAGGGATAAAGGGTAAGATATTAAATTACATATGATTTTTGTTCTTATATTTGGAAATGAAATTAGTCTACATTTCTCTATTATTGCTTGTCTGTTCTGGTATCAGGAAATACTAACCTTCTAAAATGATATCACACAAAATTTTGTATGGTCTATGATAGTTTATATAATATGGCCAATCATTTTGTTTTATCAACCAACTCTTCATAATTTTTATCAGTTGCCTTTATCTTTTTTATTCTCTTCCTTCTAGTATTTTGAGTTTTTTTTAATTTTAGTTATTATTTTCAAGATTCTTGAATTTCAAACTATATATTGTATTGACCCATTATATCATTTTGATATTTAAGACTTTGTAATTCAATTTTAACAATTTATTATTGCTATTTCTTTTCTTTCTAACCAAATATATTGGTAGAAATATATTTTTATTCCCAATGGAAAATAAATTCACTATGTATATTTTTGTCTATTTCTTATCATTGTCTTTTGCTAGAAAATGTATGATATTAAATATTTTTAACTTATTGAAATTCACTTTGCTGATTTCTACCTGTTAAATATTATAAATATTTCAAATATATTTTAAAATAATACGGGTATTCTGTATTATGTTTCTTAGATTCATAATTCTGTATGTCATACATGTTTATGTACATGACTTCATGAATACATTTAAAAATCTTTATGAGATTGATATTCTTTATATTTCTTTTTAATTTTCTATCACTATAATTAGATTCAAGGGCATATACAAGGTCTGTCTAGAAGATATACAGCCATGTAATATGAAAAATAGAGATATTTATTGAAGAAATATAAGATACGAGGAACATTTTACATAGGACAACGGCGCCTCAGTCCCCTTCAAAGTAGGCACCTGGGATCTCACACAGTTCTCCCAATTACCATCAGCTTCCTTGTCATATTCTTCCTTTCAAAGGTGATTTTAGTTTTGGGAAAAGCCAGAGGTCTCAGGGTGCCAAATCCCAGCTATAAGGGTGTTCAGTCACCTGGGTGATTTGATGTTTTGCCAAGCAACTGCATGAAACATGATGCATAAAAGGGAGCATTGTTGTGATTAAACTGCCAATCACTAGTTGCCCATAGCTGCGGCCTTCTGAATCATTTGTCCGCAGAGGAATATTCAAGCTTAATGAAAAATCTGATGCAGATTCATCGCTCTACTCCCTTAGTCATTTTGTATGTGATGGTCTCACAGTACACATGCTGACTCAAAGGCATCTACCACCCTCACTGACTAGTACAGTGAAGTCGTCATTGTTCACACATGCACATTCCAGTCCAGCCTTTTTGGCTGCCAGTTTATATCCATGCCATGCAAACCATTATATTAACAATAACTGGACTTTTTCCTGCACAGATCTCATATAAATATCTATATATTCTAAATATGTAGGATTATTTGTAATATATATGTTTAATTACATGATAATATATATATGAAAAATTTGTTTATGCATTTTAACCCTTGATAACAATTAATAGTTTTCTTAATGCTAATAAAACAAAATTACACAGTTACTATCCACACATTAAATATACTATTTAATTGTATTAAGGAGTAAAAGGTAGATGCAGAAGATGCAATTTAACTTATCTGTTTATTTCTTTTTTGAGTTTATTCCATGATAGCTTAAGTACATTGGACACTGATTAATACATGTCCTTGTTAGTACAAAACTAGACATTGCGGAAGAAAAAGAATAATTCTCTGAGTACTGTCACATCAGATAAAATAGTTTAAACAATTTCTGAACTCTTTACCCCTGCATCCTTGTTTCTCAGTCAAACATGGGACCGTGACACTGTCAAGTCCTAAATAGACAAGATGTATACTTTCATCTCCAAATTTGTATTTACCTCATCCCCACCGAATGCATTGAATTTTAGTTTATAAGTCAGTCTCTTTGTTTATTTTATTGTTCAATTACAGTTGTCCCCACTTTCCCCTATTACCTCCCCTGCTCTACCCACCCCACCTCCCACATTCAATCCTCCCCCACCTTATCTTTGTCCATGAGTCCTTTATACATGTTCCTTGACTACCTTTCTCCTTCTGTACCCCATTACCCTCCTACCCTCTGGTTACTGTCAGTTTGTTCTTTATTTCCATGTCCCTGGTTCTATTTTGCTTGGTTGTTTTGTTGATTAGGTTCCATTTACAGGTGAGATCATATGGCATTTGTCTTTCACCAGCAGGCTTATTTTAGTTAGCATGATTCTCTCCAGTTCCATCCATGCTATTGAGAAGGGTAGGAACTCCTTCTTTCTTTCTGCTGTGTAGTATTGCATTGTGTAAAAGTACCAGTTTTTTGATCCACACATTTATTGATGGGCACTTAGGCTGGTTCTAGCACTTGGCTATTGTAAATAAAACTGCTATGAACATTGGGGTGCATAGGTTCTTTTGAACTGGTGTTTCGGGATTTTTAGGTTATACTCCCAACAGTGGAATTGCTGGGTCAAGGTGTAGTTCTATTTTTAGTGTTTTGAGGAAATTCCATACTGTTTTCCATAGTGGTTGCACCAGTCTGCATTCCCACTAACAGTGTACTGGGGTTCCCTTTTCTCCACAACCTCACCAGCACTGGTTGTTTGTTGATTTGTTTATGACAGCCATTCTGACTGGTGCGAAGTGGTATCTCATTGTGGTTTTAATTTGCATCTCTCTGATGGCTAGTGATGTTGAGCATCCTTTCATATATCTCTGGGCCCTCTGTATGTCCTCCTTGGAAAAGTGTGTGTTCAGGTCCTTTGCCCATTTTTTAAACTGGATTGTTTGTCTTCCTGGTTTGGAGTTATGTAAGTTCTTTATATATTTTGGGGATCAAACCCTTGTCTGAGGTATCATTGGCAAATATATTTTCCCATATAGTTGGTTCTGAAGTCAATCTCTTTAGCATCTAGGTTGTGTGAAACATTTAGTTATCTAAATAAATTGACAAAAAAATTGAGAAACAGACCTCACAGAGGTACCAATTGCCTGGTCACTCTTGGCCTCTCTTCTAATCCCACTGAAATTACAGATTTACTCATGTTTAATGGCACAATTACAATTTATAGGACTTAGGCACAGGGAAATAGAAGTAAAGTCCAGAGAAATACAGCATCTGGCACAAATAACACCCCTTTTTTATTACAAAATCATAAGTGTGTAATTCTGTAACATAACAATGCCATACTCAAGCATACCTTATATTTTAGGTGAAATGTGCAAATTAAAACTATAAATTATTACACTCATTTTATTACCCTGCCAATCCCACTCAAGGAGGCCTTACTTCTGGTGGACCCTGTATTATTAGCAGTAATTGATGTCCACTGGCCACTTGCTAACGCTGTCAGTAAAGTATGACATGCACAAGGAATGCAGTCCACTCTTGATTAGTCATGTTAATTGGGGTCACAAATAGTACAATCTATTTGACTCTAAAAATAAATTCTTAATGTTTCATTATGCAAATAACTCTATTTCCCAATCTAACCTTTTAATGAACACTCTAAAAAATTTTACTATTTAAATGTACAATAATTTGAAATGGACTTCATCTTTCTGCCCTTTTCAACCTTTTGGTGGAGGCCTAAAATCAGTTATATGACTATGGGCAACCAGATAGCCAGATAAAAAGTTCTTTATACCTCCTCTAATACCGCATGAGGATTAAACAAAAAAGACAATATAAATAAGTGGCACTTTTCACAGATGAATTTTGTAGCTAGACCTAATTTGATTAACCTATCCCACTCAGTATCATACTGTTTCTCACAGGCTGCACTGTAAGGCAGGTGGGTTGACCAAGCAGTCTCCTTGACATTCTGTTGCACTTGTGTAAGCATTCCACTTGGAGGATGGAGATGATAGCAGCTAAGAGGAACAGAAGTAGAGAGAATGTGCACACACATGAGTAAAATACTGCAAAAGGAGAAAGATGTTAATAGATTCTGATTTTAAATTGCTTGTCCATGTTGTCCCAGCAAGTTCACTATAATTTTAGAAAATGATATGCACAAACAGAAAATCACCCTCCCTGTACCAGAGACTTACATAGTTCTAAACTTGCAGGGGTCTCAAGCCCATGGCCTGTGGGTCACACATGGCCAAAGATATCTATGAATGCAACCCAACACAAAATCATAAATTTATTTAAAACTTTTTTTTTCTCATCAGTTTTCATTAGTGTTTGTGTATATAATGTGTGGCCAAAGACAACTCTTCTTCTTCCAGTGTGACCCAAGGATGCCAAAAGTTTGGATATCTCTATAAAGGCTTTTCCCATTGATTAGCCTCAAAGCAATTTGTTTTAAATATTATTTCCACAGAGTTCATTCTGTTTTGGCTTTTTAATTTGTTGTCTCTCCTTCTGAAATGTTCCCACTTTCCTGTTCCTCCTCTTCTTTACTCTCTTGTTCCCTTTCCAATATTCAGGTTTTAAACCAAATATTTCCCACCCAGAAAGGCACAATCTTATCTAATGTAGCTCCTCAATAGTCCAATATCCCATAGTCTAATCAAAGACAGACGTATGTGACTGTCATAACAGCAGCCATCATGATGAGAAATCTTCTCATCTAGCTGTTCACTTGTTCATTTTCTATCTCTCTATGCTGACATGGAAAGGCTTGTCCACTGTGAAACATTTGTTCCTTGAATGGTCTCTGGCACCAAATTGAAGCCATTAAATGTTAGAATATTAGAATTAAAATATAAATTTCTATATCAACTTAAAATATCAACATGATCTGGGCCTTGCTCTCCTTTGAATTCATTCCATACACCTCCCTTTTTCCAGAACTTACTTCCTTTCAAAGTGCCTGCATTTTATTTTTTTTATTTAATCTTTATTGTATTTTTTCCATTACCATGTAGTCCCCTTATACTTCCCTCCCCACAGCAGTCACCACACTGTTGCCCATGTCCATGAGTCTTTTTCCTTTTTGCTCAGGCCCTCTGCCTCTTGACGCCCCCCACCGCCAGCTGTCACCCTGCTCTCCATCTATGAGTCTGTCCCCATTTTCCTCGTTAGTTCAGTTTGCTCATTAGATTCCACATGTGAGTGAAATCATGTGGTATTTGTCTTTCTCTTACTGGTTTATTTCACTTAGAATTATGTTCTTCAGGACCATCCATACTGTCACAAAGGGTAAAATTTTCTTCTTTTTTATAGCTGAGTAGTATTCCATTATGTAAATGTCCCATAGTTGTTTTATCCACTCATCTATTAAAGGACACTTGGGCTAATTCCATATCTTGGCAATTGTAAATAACACTGTAATGAAAATAGGCACTTATGTTCTTTTGAATTAGTGTTTTGGGTCCCTTTGTATATAGTCCCAGGAGTTGGATTGCTGGGTAAAAGGCAGGTCCATTTTTAATTTTTTGAGATATTTCCATACTGCTTTCCACAGTGACTACACCAGTCTGCGTTCCCACCAACAGTGCAAAAGAGTTCCCCTTTCTCCACATCCTTGCCAGCACTTGCTTTATGTTGATTTATTGATGATAGCCATTCTGACAGGTGTGAGGTGGTGTCTCATTGTGGTTTAAATTTTCATATGTCTGATGATTAATGACATTGAGTATCATCATATGTCTATTAGCCATCTGTATGTCCTGTTTGGAGAAGTGTCTGTTCATGTTCTTTGCCCATTTTTTAATTGGGTTATTTGTTTTTTGGGTGTTGAGTTTTATAAGTATTTTATATATTTTGGATATTAACCCTTATCAGATGTATCAGTGAATATGTTCTCCCATTCTGTGGGTTGTCTTTTTATTTTGTTGATGACTTCCTTTGTTGGGAAAAAACTTTTTTATTTGTTGCAGTTCATTTTTTCATTTTTTCTTTTCTTTCCCTTCCCTGGGGAGATATATCTGATGAAAAACCTGCATTTGAAAAGTCTTAAGGAAGTCTGAATCTTCCCCTTGATATTTGTTGCTATTTTTGCTGTTATTATTTTCACCTGAAACTTAAAGGAGTGTTTTTTTCTCTTTGAAGTCCATAAAATTAGAACATATGCTGGGGGTGATAAATCTGCATTGATTTTATGTGAAATAAAGATGACCTTTCAATCTGTGGAATCAACATTCCCTTGATTTCAGGAAAGCTTTTTAAAATTACATCTCCGGATATTTTACTTCATTTCTTTTTCTCTTCTTCAGGGACATAAACTATGGATACCTTGAACCTCCTCTTGCTTCCATATCAATTATTTTCCCTTTAATTCCTCTTACAATTAGTTTCATTCAGTCTATTTTCAAATAGATTTTCCCTGTTGCTGCTCTGTTTTCACCCATATCCTTTTTTTTCTTTCTATAAGTAATATGACCTCACTTTTTTTATGTTTTAATTTTTTCCTTTCTCATCCTTCTTGAGTACCACGAACTCATTTTTTACTGCCTTTTGTCGATCTGCCCTAAGTTCCTGATTCATAAAGGTGGTGGTGTACCATTTAGTTCTTGGAACCCATAGGCAACTTTAGGGAAAGATTTTCCTTTCTGCTGTGTGCTTTTGTTGCTAGAGGAGGCCTTCCTTCCCTCCTCACTTCTGCCGTCCTCTCTTTCTCCCTCCGTTCCTCTCTGAATGGCTTGCACTTTAACCCCCAGCTCTCCAAGACCTGAAATGGCCAGTAGCTTTTACAGTGGCACATCTCTAAGCCGCATTCACAGTCAGCTGGTGGCTAAGGTAGCCGCCCTTTTATTCCTTTCACAGCGCCCTTCCTGCCGCTGTGGCTCCTGCAGCCAGTGCATGTGCCTTCCTCGTATTCCAGGCCAGGGACCGCGCAGTCAGCTCCTGAGATCATGAAGTTCACTGCACAATGCTCTCACAACCAGTGCAGGCTTTTTATGCCCAATATGTGTCTGGTTGTCGATGTGTCTCAGATTTACCCTCTCCAAGTCTCATCCTGAATGCCAGTGATCCATGTAGTCTGTTACATCTTCACAAACCACGCTGGCACATATGTCGCTGTCTGTCAGAGCCCCACACACACACCACACTCTCTATTAGATCCGCATGTCTGACGTCCTCTGCCAGATTTGGAACATTGGACTAATATCCTGGATCTGCATGTCCCTCATCCAGGATCACTGTTTATTTTGTTGTTATGTGTGAAGTTTATCACACAGAAACAACTCAACTCTTATCTTAATCGACTCAAGTTTTCTATCTGCATGTATTAGCTGCTGGAATGTGTATTGGTTGATAAAATCCATGTTGGCCCTGAACAGTTACATGAAAACTGATTAGGATGCGGGAAGTGAGAGAAAATGTGTTTAATTTAAATGCTGAAAAAATATTGTTTATTAAAGCAACTCTGTGATGGATTCTTTAAAAAATTAAATATGTAGTCAGCCTTCCATAGCCTTCAGTCCACATCCACCAATTCAACCAACCACAGATGGAAAATGCTTGAGAAATAAAAAGGTATGTTGTTGCTGATGTGTATTTTGTAGTTAGGCTTAGCATGGTTGCATCTGTACTGTTGATGCACAGACATTATTTCTTATTATTTCTTCAACAATATAACAGCTTTTTAAACAGCATTTACACTGTATTAGATATTGTAAGTAATATAAAAATGATATAAAGTATACAGGATGCGCATAGTTTATATGCAAATATTATAGCATTTTATACGAGGCTCGAGTATCAGCAGATTTTGGTACTGGGGTGAGGTATCCTGGTTCCCCCTCCCGCTCCCAGCCAGGGGATGACTGTGTCTGTGTGCAATTTGATAATTTTGCAATCACATTTTCATAAACTGAGATAGATTGAATATATAGTCAGTACTTGCACTGTTTTATGAGAGTAATTCATGGCACTTTGTGTGGGAAATACAAGGAGAGAGAAACAAATCACTACAAGTAGTACTAACACCTCACTATGAGACTTTTATTTTTAAATCTGTTTTATGAGTTGTCAGAGAAATTGCACTCTGCGGTTGATGTAAGAAATAATGCAAACCAAACTGACTAATGTACTTGTCCATTATTGTTCAAGTCATGTTGGCAGCATTGTTTCCTGGAAACATTTAAAAAGCAGAAGCATTTAAAACATTTTGCAATCATCGTTGATTCTGGCTACTGGTTGCCTTTTATTTTTATTCTTTGGTTCATAAATTCCTACCCTAAATGTTAGAGAAATAAAAGCAATATTTTCATCATTTGTCAAAGATACATATTAACACTTAAGATTAAAAGAACCATTTCCTTGTTCCAAAAACTATTTTGTACTTGAAGTTAAAAAAAAAGTTATATTTGCTTGAAATATATACAATATTAAATATAATCTTAGATCATGGTATAAGTTTGTAATATGTCATGGTATTTTTATGCAGGGTGAGGCAAAAGTAGGCTTACAGTTGTTCATTTGAAAAATAATACAGTAATTAATAAATAACAATACAAGAATAAACTGTTTTGTGTACTCACAACTGTAAATCTACCTGCCCCACCCTGTATAAAGTTTACAAATTTCCCAATAAGAATACTTGATTCCCCCCTGCTTGGTGTGGTTCAGTGGATGGAGTGCTGGCCTATGAATGAAAGAGTTGCCAGTTCGATTCCCAGTCCAGGCACCTGCCTGGGTTGGGGGCTAGGTCCCCAGTAGGGGGTGTGCAAAAGGCAACCACACATTGATGTTTCCCTCTCTTTCTCCCTCCCTTCCCTTCTCTCTAGAAATAAATAAATAAAATCTTTAAAAAAGATACTTGATTTCCTTAAATGTAACAGTCATCTCTCTATTTCTCTGAACCTACCCCCCAAAAAATAAGTAAATAAATCTAAGTTATATAGTAATATAACATGTAGTGGGTCATTAGTAGGAATATTCTAATAGAAATACTATTTTTCTTGTCATAGATTTTTTAATTTAGATAAAATACCTATTGTTAATATTAATACTTCTTAATGGAATGTCTGTCAACACTGATCAAGTTATTCATGCATTTCTAGAATGACAAATATCGAAGGTACCTGAAGGAACAAGAATTTCAGAAACCTCTTTGGTTTATTTTAATTGCTTATACAATTTGGGTTGAATTATTTAAAAGAAGTATTTTAGCATTTAGGTCATGGGAAAAGTTCAAAGACTAACTTATCCTTAGTATCCTGACTCAGACACCTTATTTTTGTAGTGATTTTATATCTTATTTTACTTTCAGCTAGCCATTTGTTTTCCAATCATAAAATACTATATTCCCACAAACACTACCTTCATTAAACATTTACATCCTTCAGGCCATGATGAAATCAACCAAATCTTCTCTTCAAGAAGCAATCAATTTAAGTTAGCTGCATGGACATAAAATTTTAAATAAAAGTAATAAAGACAAATTATCCCAGACAAAATTACAATTATAGAAAATAAAAATACTCTCTGTACATTTTCCAAAGTAGCCAAAGATAATTGTATAAAATAATGTTTCAGTTAAAATGAACATAAAATCAGGAAGATAATTAATCTAATTCTAATCTGCTAGGTGCAAAGTTTTGTTTTTCATGGTTCTGGGGGTTTGCAAGTATTGCCAGCATTTGGAAAGCCCTGACCCTGAGCCAGAGCCATTACAGGGCTTTGTGTCTATTTATAGTGTGCTCGTCATAACAACCGTGTGACAAAAGTAGCATTATTATCTCTCTTTTTTTAAAAAATAAAATGGAATAGGTACTGAGTAAATAACTTGACAGTAATCACACAAGTAAACAGACGAACCGGAATTCAAACCCTTAGACAGAGCTCCAAAACTTCTTTCCCAAACAGCTGTGCTATTCAGTAGCACATGAACTGGATTCTTATACCCACATGTCAGGGAATCAGGTTGGCTTAAATAGATTCTTTTAGCTATTGATTACTTCTCTCTAAAATGTCTTAGAATGACACTTTATAATATATGTACATAAACCATATGTATCCATCACAATGTACTAACCAAATTTCAAAATTATATCTGCACAAACATTTGTTTTCCTCACAAAAAATTTTTACTAACCAACCTCATGCTCGTTGATAATGACCCAGGAGACCGTTAGATGTCAGAGGTGCTGGAATTGTAGATTCTGTTTGCAAACACAATTATGATAAAATCATAACCTGATTTTTATATGAAACAAAACAATTTTTCAGATTTTGCCATACCAATAGTTGGATAATGACATCATATTGTATTTAAAATACCTGAAAATGGAAGCATACAGGGCAACTTATTATGCTACATATCAAAGGAAATGATAGGATTGTCTTTTGACAACTCACAGGTGAATAAAACTTGAATCATCACTCTACAACAGATCTGATTACATTTTTAGGTATCCTGTACACAATCACCATTTTGATTGAATTCTTTGGATACAGGAAGACACAGAAACACAGTTTAACAATTTGTCTCTAAGTAAAAAGTTAAAAGACACAAAAACTATTCCTAGTTTTCAGGACTATGTAAAAAATTAATACCCCATTTGGTATCTAAAGTACTGTTTATTGACCAAGTTTTATAAGTTTATTAATTACCAGTCTTCCTAATACTAGAAATTACACAAAATGGCTGATACTTTGGTGCTCTAAATTTGTGATTTTTTTAATATAAAAATATTCTGCGATGCTGTGATTTTCAAACATTGATATATACTAGAAACATGTAGAAGGATTGTTTAAAAGGCTGATTTTCTATTTAGCCTCATTTCTCTTGTAATTCAGATTTAATAGTTCTGGTATGAGGTTTAGAGGAATCTTCATTTTAATAAACAAACTTAAAAACAAGACTGTAATAAACCTATTATTCAAAAATTTAATTTTTTTGTGGTGCAAGAAAAAAGAAGTTGAAGTAATACGAATAAAGATGTATAGGCTCTTTAGACAGTAAATGAACCTGAAATTTGAACCCTTGACACAAATATCTCTCCATCCAACCAATATGCTACATTGTCTTTGCAAAACAAAGTGCTATACTCTTAGGGACAGACATTCAGTTTGAAAATCATGGGTAACATGGGCTAGTTTGCTACTGCAGTAGCAAACAGACCCTTGTGTTTGAGAGGCATAAAACAAACATTTACTTGTTTCTGCTCAGTGTCCATCATGGTCCTTTGCTATTGCAGTCACTCAAGGATTCAGGATGATGGAGTAGTTGCTGGACGCATATGATATTGACCTCTGTGTCAGAGGAAAGGGAAAGGCTCTACGAGTTTGTGCTCTTGCAAGTAAATACCAGGTTTTGGTTTCAGCAGTTAAACGCTTATGACTCCTTGACCGAAACTAATCACCAAGCTGTTTCCAACACAAGAGATAGAAATGTAGTCCTGCCATGGGCCTGAAAGGAAATGTGCAAGGAAATGGAAATATTTGGCTACCAACAATTACAACTATCACACGTCACCAATTTTTTTTTCCCCTGAGAACTGCTTCTGAACCGTGGAGTCTGAATAACATCAGTGAACCATTTAGGTGTCAGCTAAAGACACTTTATGACTCAGGAAAACCTACATGTGAAAAATGCCGTGCATGAGCTAATTAGACATCAACACCATGTCTCCTCCAAACAGATGGCAGAAATGTAAAATCTGTGAAATAGAAGGAAGAAACTTTAATTATTGAAATATGTTCTGCATATTATGGACAGAGAAAAAAAATCCTATTGACTTTTCTTTTTTTTCCTAGAAAATGATCCACGTTCTGACCAGTGCAGCTTCACTGGTTTTTATGTAGACAATTCATCATCCTAAACTGCACTTTGATTAGTTCAATTAGAATTTCCGCTTCCTTGTTACTAAAAAAAAGAAACTTAAGGAATGAGAGGAGGTCAAAGATTTGCCTTACCATTCAGTTATTCAACACAGAATATATAAAACTTGTTCAGATGGCAGAAAATAACTATCTTTTAAAGCACACTTCCTTTCCTAAACAATATTATCTTTCCTCTAACTTCTTAATAGGCCCTCCACTTAAAATTCTGCGATACCCTGTGTCTTTTGAAACAATATTTTCTTTATTCTTTTACAACAATTACATTGCTTTCATAACTGTGTGTTTTATCAATCAACACAAAACTTTCCCACTATTCAATGAAGAGTCAGTATAGTAATTGACTGTATTTCCATTATATTATTATGTGATAATATAATTATTAATGCACATACTTGAATTCACTCAATTCTTAAAAAAAGTCAGTAAACAATTCAAAAGTGTTCACATTGTGTCTGCAAGAGGAAAATTTAAAAATATTTGTAATTTCAAAGGAGTTTCAGATTCCATTTTCTAGGAATTTACTTGTTTAATGTTTGAAATATATATATAAATGATTTTAAAGTGCTTATTTCAGTAACCTCTTTCATGGTTTTTATTGATTGCATGACATTATTTGGCCTCAATTATTTAAGGAAATATTTTAGAGTCAGGAATGTGGGTAAGATATGATGTTAATAATTATGAGTTTGAACTGATCATTGATGAACTTGAAATTATAGCATATAGCAAATGGACAATTTAAAGTTATACTCACTTCATGATGATAAAGGCCTAACAAACAGGGTGGGGCAAAATAAGTTTACAGTTGAGAGTGCACAAAACACAGAATTTATTCTTTTAAATTAATTATTTATTAATTTTTGTATTATAATTTATTATTCATTAATGTTTATTTTATAGATTATTATTTATTAATTATTGTATTTTTATTATTTTCTATATGAAGAGCTATATATTCTGATTTGGCATTGGAAATGAACTCATTTCATGTGGATCCATTAATTAAATGAAATTATAGTCCTATAGACAACAATAGAAAAGTGTATGGAGATTTTTGTCACAACCCTGCATATCTTATCATTGATAATGATTTCCACACTGCATTCAAGATTACCAAGAAATTCCTTGAGGGCCTTCCAGCAATTGCTCATTTCCTAGGGCCTCACCAGTTTCTTCTTTCACTGAGTCTCAAACTCAATGTCTCATGGTTCAGATTCCTGTCGTGGAAAGAAACTGGTTCGGTATCAAAAATCTGTGCCAGTTAAGTATTGCTGCATTAAAAACAAAAGAAAACAATTCTGAAAAAATCTTATTTAGTCACAATTTTGAGATTCAGAAATTTAAGTAAAGTAGTAATAGTTTATTTATGTTCCTTAGTGGCTATTAGAAGTTTTAAATGCAGAATATAATGTTAATAATATGAAAGGATATGTTGAACTAAGATGTTACAATGTCTGTGCTTTGAGAAGTGATAAAATATCAAATTATATATTAAATTAGAATAAATCAAGGATATGATATGTAATTTTTGGTATAATCATTAAATTTTGTTAAAGAACATTTTAAAAAATAAGATGATAGAGGAAAAACAAATCTAGTTAATACAACAAAGTTAATAAAGGAGGTAAAGTGGAATATATAGCAGAAGGATCAAACAGTAAAAATACAGTAAGATGTTCAATTTAAACAAATACACTAACAGCAACAAGAAATGCCCATGAACCAAATATTTCAAATAAAAGACAAAGATTATCAGCTTTAAAAGATTCAATCATGTGCTACTTATAATGACACATCTTAAATACAAAAATATTGGAATATGGAAAGTAAAAAGCTCTTTTAAAATCATGTAAATAACAACCAAAAGAAAGATGATATGGCTAAATTAATATCAGGTAAAATAGGTTTTAAAAAAACTAATAGTGATAAAGAGGTATTTGTGAAAATGACAGAGTCTTAAAATATTTGTGCCTAAAATTTATTAGTGCCTAATAAAATGTGCCTAATAACACAGTATGAAATGTATAATGCAGAGAAATTGACAAGGTTTACAAGAAGAAGGAGACAAACCCACAATCATTTTGGAAAAAAACATTGTTTATTTCTGGAAATGAGGGAATAAACAGGCAAAATTAATTAGGATATAAAGGATTTGAGCAACGAAATCACATTGTTTACATATATACTATATATACATGTATACATATATGTATACACCATATATATATACACCAAAATACCAGACAACTACAGAAGGCCTACTCTTTCCAAGAGCACTGGAACATTAACCAAAATTGACCAAATGGTGGTTAAAATATAAGCCTCAGCAGATGTTAAATACAATAAATTACAGAAAGTATGTTTTGTTACCAAAAAGGTATTAAGCTTGAACTCAGAAACAAAATATAACAAGAAAATACCCAAAACATTATAAATTAAGTTTTACACTTTGAAATAAAAAGCCATGTGTGGATAAGGAAATCATAATTAATGGGGAACAGAAAGTATTTTGAAAAGAACGATGGTTAAAGTGCAACATATTAAAACAAAAGATTCAGCACTAATGTAGTAATAAAGGGAATTGTGTAACCCTTACTGACTGCATGAGAACAAAGAATACTGAAAATCAGATCTAATAACCTGTGCCAATACCGAGAAAAACAAAATTTAAACATTATGAAATAGATGCAATAATAAAAATAAAATACAAAATCATTGATATCCCAAGTAAACATACAACAGAGAAACGTAAGAATACCAAAAGTTTGTTGCGTGGATTGTACTATTGCAAAACTGACACAAGATAAAATAGAAAATCTGAAAGATGTGTGTTTTACACACTTCCCCTCTGCTTCACCCTCACTTGGTTGACTTTCACAAGCTCCCAGGTATCATAACTCGTAAGTGCAAACTTGGGGAAGTTAACATTTCTTGGGGTAGTCTTGGCCAATGTTGCATAGTACTTAATGAAGGAACATTATTCATATCCATGACTAAGGCAGACTGTCCTGAGGTGCATTCTTCACACCTACTTATCAGATTCCAGAGAATCAGGCTCCAGGTACTCAGAGTAGTTAACAGCTTGAATATGCAAATCTACATGGACTTGCCTCCTCTTTTATTTCCTCCTGTTTTATGGCATACCTTACTAATCAAGTTATCATTTCGTTTAAGTATTTGTCTCAAAAATCTGCATTTATTTATTTATTCATTTATTTATTTTCCTTTTTCAACACAGGGAAAAACAGTCCAATGTGATTTCATGTAATATGGATCTGTAATTTAAAACCTCTCACAAAAACCTCAGGCCATATGGTTTCATAAATGAATGCTACTAATCATATACAAATCCTACCAGAGAATAGGAGAAGAGGGAAAACTTCCAAGCTCATTATATAAGGTAAACATAACCTTGATATCCAATTCTGACAAGGAGATTAAAAGAAAAAACAGTCCAGTCTCTCTCACAAATATAGATATAAAAAATTCTAACCAAAAAATTACCAAGTTGAATCTAATAACACCTAAAAGAAGACAGTGAATCACAACCCTCTGGGATTATTGCAGTAATATAAATGTAGTTAAGCATTTGCCAACTCCATCAATATTATACCTCATACCAATAGGATGAAGGAGGGGAATCACAACCTTCATACATGCAAAATAAGCATTTGTAAAATCCAATAGCTTTTCATGATAAACATGCTTAGCATGCTATAAATTGAATGAAAATGTCATTATCTTATAACAGTATCAAATTATGTAAATCCAAATATCCTAGAGCAAATAGCATATATAATGATGAAATGCTGAAAATTTTCCCTGTCAATAAGGCAAGAGAGTGTGCTCTTTTCAAAACAAAATTATAAACAGTAGAAAATATTTAAATTATCACCAACTGATAGGATGCAATAGGAGTACAGCCTCACTTTTATAATATCCTTGCCAAGATAAAAAACCTAATCTAATATAAGAACAAATCAGACAAATACCAAAAGAGGGATCTTCTATTATAGAAGCACTGTGTAATCTTCAAACATGTCAAAGTCAAAGCTGTCGAGGAAAAACCGAGGCATCAAGAGACCAAGAGAGTAAAGACGTTTGCATAGGTGGCTAGTTAGTTAAGGAAGGGAGCAAATGGAATTGGACATCAAGCCTGATTCATGAGGTAGCCATAGCAGTCACAGGCTCCCCAGGGGACTGACACATCCACCATGCGGGGGAAACTTAATCCTGGAAGTAGTGAAAGAATTGGCTACCGGTCATCAACCAGGATTACCAAGAGAGGAATAAACAGGGGAAATTTCTTTGTTAGGTACTTGCACAGTAGAAGCCAAGGTGATACAAGTGGAGGTAAGCACATGCACAGTAAAAACCAGATGATCAGACAAAACTTTGAGGCATGTGCAGTAGAAGCCAAAATGGCAACGTAAAGAGGCAGAGTTTAGCCTGCCTCTGGAAAACCTGAGGAAAAAGACTGGTTGGATGGGGAGGACCCAGTACCAGCTTGCAAAAGATTAAGACTGGGTAGCTTGAAGAAAGCCTGCTCTCTTCCAAGCCCAAGGCAAAATAATCAAAGCATAACAAAGGCCAGTCTCAGTGCATGTGTTCATTTGTTTGCATGTTCTTTCTCTTAGAGCCCTGTGGGCCTGGCCACTGCAAGGGGTCAAGTGGGGCCCCAAGTCTAGGCCCAAGGGCGGGCCTGGATGCCAGAGCACAGTGCCAGTCAGAACACAGCTGGGAACAGCGACGATGCTGGACTACTGGAGCACGGGGTGATGGTGTTAACAGTTCTGGACCCTGACCCTCCTGGTGGGCACTTATCCTCTCCAGGTCCAGGACTTGTTCCATAGTGGGATGAAGCTGAGCTACCCGTGCACCTGGGGGCAGTCTTTAGTTTTTGCTCTAATAAATTTGACCATTACCCCTCATCCTCCTATGTGTGGGTCCCTGAAGTGTTTTTCAGATGATTCTGTGAAAGAACCTTATTTCCACTGGTAGTAAAGAGACAAAACAGCCAAAATCAATTTGTGATCCTGAACTGAAGTTTTTGCTTTAAAATGTATTATTGTAAAATTTGGTGAAACTTGAGTGGGGTGATTTTTCGATGAGAGTAGTGTTTCTATATTAATTTCCCACTTCTGGTTGTTTTAATATGGTTGTTTAGGAGAATGTTCTTGTTTGTGAGAAAGTATTTTAGGCTGATAGGACTTTGATTTGCAATTTAGTCTCAAATTATTTAGGAGAAAAAAAAAGTCCTTTGTAGGGTATGTGGAACTTTTATGTGAGTTTGAGATTTTTTTTTTTTAAATCATGGAACTTACAAGGAAACCCACTGTTAAGGTGATTTTATCATTTTAATTATTTAAATAACTAATTGAATTCAAATTTGACTTCTTTAAAAGGAAACAGAGTTTACACAGATAATCCTCTCCAGGGTTATAACTAGGTCAAATCAGTCTGTATTTCAGAAAGAGCTCTTTCCAGGCATAAATGAAAGAATAGTTGTTTACTTTTTAATTGTATTTTTTCTTATTACAAAGGTTGAGTATATTTTTTAAAAAATCACTTTGGTCTTTTGCTTTACGTTCTAAAAATTAATTACACTTATTAAATATGATATTAATCTGTACTGGTGTAACATTATAGTTTGATATTATGTAAGAGAAAAACATAAACAGTGCCTGAAGAACTCCACTGTTTGTATTTAATAAACTCTGATTTTGAATTTATGTGAGTTTTAAGGAGCTATGTTTGATATCTTAATTATGTGGGTTTTAAGGCGCTATGTTTGATAACTTGATTTATGGCTTCATTAAGGGTAGGTTTTATTTCACATTTTTTATTGCTAAAAATGAGGGAAAAGTTAGTTGACTCTACCATAAATTAGTAAAATTCTTTGGTTTTTATTATAAAAGAAAGGTATTGCTATTTATCAGACTTTACAGACAGACCAATAATTTTTCACAAAGCAATTTACTGTGATATTTTTCCAAATGGCATTTTAGCTATGTATTTATTTTATTATAAATAATAGTTTTTCCTGATTACTAAAATTGTGCATATATTGTGTGAAATTGAAGCTAATATTTCATTAGACTAATAATGGTATTAAAATTAAAGAACTTAGACAATTGAACTTTAAATGATCAGTAGAATCAGCACTGTCATGGTTATAATTACTTCCACAAAACATCATTACTCCTTTTAATATGAACTTTGTGTGAATGACATGACTTATGATTATCATGAAATTGTTTTGGTCATCTTGACATCTACTGCACAAATTTTTCATTTAAACAAGGAACAGATTGCCATCAATTTATTGTGTGTGTAAATCAAATGCTTACAGCTTTCCACGCATGCACATGGAAGGTACTTAGGTTGATAAAGATGCTGTTAAGACATGAGCATATTCTTATGATCCTAAAAAAAAATCTATTGTTCTCTCTTCAGAAGACCTGAAGCTAAAGGTAATTTTAATTTTACACTTAATATAATTAAATATCTATTGAGTATCTATTATCCATAGTTCTTCACTACTGTATGAGACATAAAGGCAGATGAAGTATAGTACTAGAGTCACTGAGTACAGCATAACAAAAGAGAGGAAACAACATAGCATTAATACAATTTTCATGTGATACTTTTAATAAGAGTGAAGCAAAGCCAACTAACATAGTATCAGATAAGAGACAGATCATAAGGAAGATATAAAGCCTTCAATAAATTTGTGGGCCAGGGGACTAGTGTGACTTACTCGGGTTTTGTTTCTAAATCTATGTGAAGATATAGTATATATAATTATAAAATCTTTTTTATTAGCTGAATTATGTCTATAAAAAGAAATATTTTCTAATCAATTATTTGTCACTAAACCACGGCTCATATAGAAAAAGCAATAAAAAGGCAATAAAAAAACACAAAAAAACAAACCAGTCAATTCTTTCAAAATAAAAAAGTGGTTTAATAGCATTTCCAAGGGGCAACCATTGAGGGTATTTTTATTATTATAAATTCATGTATTGAAATATTGATAATGCTTAGTCCATTGCAGTTATTATTCTTAAGATCTTCAAAAAGTCCCAAATTTAGCCAAAGGGGGCCTCTACAAATTAGTTTCTAGAGTCTTTTTAAATAGAAATCTTGTGTAACTTTCTTATGATTGCATCTGATATGTGAATAACTTAGTTTCTACATTTTCTTTTGCAGACCTGGAATCAGCTATTTCTACAGGAAGCTCTGTATGCATTTAGCGAGAAATGGTAGTGATCACAGTGTTGATACTGGGAATGCTTATTGTTATTGGGTTGGTCATTTTTTTGTTGTTTGGTGTGGTGGTATTTTTTAGAAGACAAAGCTAGAGCACACTAGTTTTAAGATAAGTACTGATGCTGTCAATTTGCTATCAGAATTATTCTTACTTAATGTCATTGACCTTACCTCTGTTTCTACTTTCAATGTTTAAAATCCTTGTTTTCAGTGACACCAGTATATTCATTTGCTTTATTCTGTGTAAGAAATAGTCTCAGATAACAAAACCAACAGTACCATCTACAATATGATTATTAAAAATCTATATACTATTTTTAGTATACTAGGTGTACTATTTTTAAGATAGCTAGAGGTTTCACATTTACTTCTAACAATTACTCAACATATTTTAGTAATTATATGTTGGTGTCAGTGTAGTTCCATTAAATTTGTCAGTGTTTCTGAAAATAAACACATAATCACTTGATAAAATAACTTGCAAAGTGTAATAATTCCTCACTATCTGTGTTTTGTTTCTAGAAAATCTTTACTCCACCTCTCCAGGAATTTCGAAACTCTTTTCTTCCTGCGGTTTCTATTTCTTCTCCTATGCGAATCTTATTTAAAACATTTCTTTAAATTATCATCACTCTAGGAAACTACAATAAAGAGAAAAATAAATATTATACCTCATTTATTTAAGCAGTGAACTTTCAAATGAAAAACCACTGCATTTTTTTGTCCCAAACTATACTTGAAATATATTATTGAAAACTACCTCTAGGAAACAAGAATCTATACACATATAATAAGGTTTATAAAAATATATACATATATATTTTAAATAGGATGCATTCTTATCTCTATGGATTACAATTTTAAATCACATTAAAAATGCACTTTATTTCTTTTAATACCACTCAATCATCCTTTTTTTCAATAATATCTTACTCTTTGTGCTTAGACATGTTGAAGAGTATAATGTACACTTTATGTGATGAAAACTTAATTTTTTCTTAAATATGGATTTTGAAACATGGTGAGTTTAATGTCACTTAAGTATGAATTTGGACATATGACAACTAAAATGCCTTCCCCCATGTCATCCTCCCAGCTCACATCCTTCAAGAACAGTTCAAAGTTTAGTTCTTTCAAAAAGCCTTTGCAGGTGAAACCTCACTTTTACTTTTCTGTGTAACCTCTGAAATTATGTGTGGTAGCTTTCACTTCTCATGTTCTTTAATCGGTGGGTTTCTGCACCCATTGACATAATTACCGAAGCTCTATAGTTTTCAGACCTCTGGTTGTAAACACTGGTTTAAAATGTGAATTGTTTGAGTTTGGCAAAGTCTCATGGTATAATTTTAGGCTAATTCATTTTTTTGTTTATTTTCAATTAATTTTTTTCCGAAAGTTTTTTACCCCCATTTAGCCCCCTTTTGCCCTTCTTCCCCTCCCCCCTGCCACAATCACCACACTGTTGTCTGTAGACTGATTCATAATGGGACAAATGTAGACCTTATATAATAATACGAAATGAAGCTAAAGAGACTTGAGAGGGATGGAGGTGTAAATTGTAAAAATAAAACAAAAAAAAAGACGTGTCACATCACAAGTGTTCCTCTTGAGAGCTTTGAAAATGTGTCCTTAGTGATTGTAAGGTGAAATCCGTAGTCAGCTGCAAGCAATTCACCTGTATGACTAAGTGTAAGTGATCTGAGTCAGGTTCTTGTGTATATAAAAAATGCCTTGTATCACAGTTATATTTCAAGAGCCATTCAATTATAGCCTTTTTCAAAATCAAGGAAAGCTATTCTGAATATGACAGGTTATTTATAATAACTGTCTCTTAGTTTCATATCAATATATCAATACATGATGAACATAGTTCCTTATACACATTTGAATTTTTATGACTGGTAAGTTTGTAAGTTTTTTGTTATTGTAACTTATTATTTATGTAAATTATTGTATCTAACATGTTTATATTCATAACCATTGATTTAATATAATTCTGATTTTTGTGAATGATCACCCTATGATTGTTAACGATATTGTAAATTTATTTAAATTATAAGGAGTGCTTCATATAAAAATGTTAAATATCAAGACCAAGATCATAGATAGTAATTGGTGATAAGGACAAATTTTCATCTAATGATAGGTATATAGGTTGTTTCATTTATATTAAATACTAACTTATAATTTACATTAAATTATGAAATCAGTTTTCAATGAGGAAAAAATTTAATTTAAGCACTTAAAACCCATACGGCTACATAACAACAAAAGCATTTATAATTTTTATATTTGTCTGTCAGCATTATCTTGGCTCTTCAGATTTGCTTTTCTGCCATTCTTGACCTTTTATTTACTTATTATTGGTGTGCAATTCCTTCTGAAATATGGGAGTTTTATTTGTTTTATTTTATTTCATCTTGAAGGCAGAGATAGAATTCTTTTTAATGAGTTAGGATTAAATTTCTTTAAAATAATTTATATTTATAAATAATATGCCAAACACAGAGCCAGTCTAAAATACCCTCCCATTCTCTCTGTCCTTGTTTTCAGTACCTCTCATCCTACACCAAGGTTGTTATCCAGCTATAATCAGGTTATATAGAGCATCAAGGAGGGAGAAATCGGAACAGGTTATTACAGAACTTTGAGAATATACACTGAAATGGATGAAAGGTTCTATTCCTTGTTATGTATTTAATAGATAGTGATGAGTTATAAATGTCCACTGTTTATATACAACCACCAAGTCTTTTGTAATAACTGATCATCACGTCACTCAAGCTGAATTCTTTAATAATGATCTGGTAGCTCCAGAATTTTCCAGCAAATGACGTAAGATAAAGACAAGCTCTTTTAATCAGCATGGACTTATTGGTCAGAACTGATTTAATACAGTAATAACCAAGAAATACATTGTTGAATTATGGTTAATTATATCTCATAATAATAATAAGTACAAAGAGGAAGAGGAAGAAAAAGATGTGGGGGAAGAAGTATTATTGTAAATGGAATTCCTCATCAAAACACTTCAGCAGAGTGTAAAGGAAAAAGAGGAAGAAGGCATTGATTGCTGTCCGGGATTCTGCTTGTCTGCGAAGGATATGTGGATTTCTCTTTACTTTGCAAGCATTATCAGGAAGGAGCTAGTCTGGCCCACTTTCTGCAGGAATCAGATAGAAGCCCAAGCCACAGTGGTCAGTTTATGCACTGGAAAGGAAAAAAATGCCTCCTCTCTTTGAAGATTCTTGGTCTCATTTGTGCAATATTCAATTCAGACTAATTGGGTTTTGCAGTACGAGTTCACATACATGGAATTATTAGGAGAAATAAATTTGATATTCAAATATAGCAGGATTCTACTATTTTAAAATAGAATTTTTGAAAATTCTTCTCTGATCTTAGTTTTACTTAGCTTCACTTGTTTTCTCTCTTTCCATTTTTTCCACCCATTTCTTTAGAACTACTTCAGTGCTTTGGGTATGCAACAGCTTGAAATGCCAATTAGTAAGCCATACTTTGTATTCTTTGAAGTAGTTTTCAGGAAGAGTTAACAAAACTATAAAGATTTTGTTCTTGAAAGTCTTGTTTTACTAACAGTTTAGAAACTAGTATAGTCAGAGATGTAAGGATATATGAAAATTTCAAAAAGTAATTTAGTTCTTAAGAGCAACATGAAATTAAGCTAAGCCATTTCATAATCCTCATTCCCTCAATTTCCTTTGAAAAACTAAGAACCCCTTACATTTGATATGAATCTCTAGATTTAATCAAAGAAACTATTTTAAATTATGCAGTTTTTAAAAGAGTTTGATTGATTAATTTGCTTTCTTTATCAAACTACCGAATGTTTTAACTAATAAATAGAGAGAAAACAATCTCAAAGGAAATAAATAATTAGGAATGAATTTTAAGCAAGTTTTTAATTAATTGTTCAATACTGAACTTACATCCCTTATTCTGCTTAAGAAAGATTGCAATAATTTAAACATCTTTCTTTTATTCTGAAACATATCAGTTTACTCCCAAAATTATTTTTAGATATTCTTACTCTCATATGTATTCATTGTGATAAATTTAAATTTAATGTGTTTTAAAGATATAAAAATGATTTTAGGATTTCTTCACACAAAGTTATATTACATGCCAGTTTGCCTAGACCTATTTTAACTAAATATAAATCAGATATCAGTTATAATAATGTTAATTAGCAGATTTGAACCAATTTTAGAGCACTAAATGTGTTCCCTATTGAATTAATTAATAGGACAAACAATTATTTGAGCTTTTTGATAATGTTATGTGAAGTTCTTTTTTTTTCTCATATTGGCAATTCAAAGGTCCAACTTTAGACAGATTTTTTAACCGTATCTTGAATGAAATCATTGTAGGAGTTATTTTAGGATTCATCAATTCAACTGGCTCTTCCAATTTTAAATTTATATGAATCAAATTTCCAAATTAATATAGTTCCTCAATCAGAAATCTTCAAGTTCTAGTTTTTGGTATTAATATAGATGTCATAGCATAGATAGCAAAAGTGATCAGTTCTAGGCACCTTTAAGAAGTTATGTGTTGCACAAGAGTGGACTATAAAGAGCAAAGTCTTCTGTTTAGGTTTTTTTTAATCCAAATTAGTTTTAAGAAAAACATAATTTTGTTCTCCACAGGGTTAATGCTAATAAAGTTCATCTAGTAAAAGTTAAGCTCTCAAGATTAGATAGAATCACTGGTGAAGAAAAGATAACATAAAGGGGTCCAAGTTAGACAACTTAGACAAAGGGGTCCAAGGTAGGGGTCCATCGTCACACAGTAGAAAGAATATAGGCATAAAATGCCTAAAAACCACAAAGCCTGATATTTACTCAGCAAATGCTGGTCCTGTAGGTTTATCCTGCCAAGTAAGCAGCTTCAACAGCAGAGATCTCCAGGGATCTCACTGAGCCCAAGTTCAAATCATTTACAAACAAGGTTGACAATGTTGTACAAACCCCCACAAACCTCTTAGACCCATGGTCACAAAGCAACACTATTAATATGTTTCATACTTTGGACAGAGGACAGTGTCATGTATGTGTATGTCTTATTTCAGTAGGAGAGTTAAGTCTAATTCCAGACATTCCAAAATTAATTCACACAGCACAGTCAATCTACTGATAGTCAAATCATTCTTATGACAAAATATTCACTTTTAGGTTGCCATTGAGACTTGCCTTATAACATCGGATAGATGGGTAATCAAAACTACATACAGATTGAAACATTTGTAATACCCACATGATTGGGTCTGTTATAAATTTAAACAGACAAGTAAACCATCTAACATTGCCAGCATAAACTTTTTCTTATTTTTGTACTAACTATAATTTTTCACCCCCATGACATGTAACTTTCTGTACTTCATGGTGTATATCTCCTAGATGACTAAGAAAACAACAATTCTCCATAAAATAATACTTGACGGGGCTTTAATTCTGACTCCAGTACATATTGCAAAGATTTTCTGAATCTAGATATTTGAAAAGAATTACCATATTCCACATATCATACTAATGTAGGCTCTTTTAGGGACAAATAAAAAAGCCCTGGTCAGCATGTCTTAGTTGGTTGGAGCATCATCCCATAGTCCAAAGGGTCACAGTTCAATTCCAGGTCCAGGCACATGCCTAAGTTGTGGGTTCAGTCCCTGGTTGCGGCGCATGCAAGAGGCACTAATCAATGTCTTTCTTTATCCCTCTATCCCTCTTCTTCTCCTTTTCAATCAATGGATATATCCTCAAGTGAAGATTTAAAAATTTAAAAACAAATAAAAGAGAAAGAGAATATAGGAAAGCATTTGGAATCTAAGAAACACCCCATGAGCAAGTTCCCAGAAATCTTTATTGACTCACCATGACATTGCTCTGTCTCCAGTTTAAACTATCAAGATCTGTGAAAAGAATCTTATTTTGGGCCGACCTCAAACTAGAAGTCCGAAGCAGAGCTTTTTATGCCTCTCTGACAACATAATCAGCCAGGCTACCTTAATTGATCAGGCTGGTTGCAAACCATCAGTAATGAAATTAAGTTGGCATTAAGTTGGCATTAAGTTAGAACTATAAAGACATACCACAAATTCCAGTGCCCTTACCTTAGCCAAGACTCAAAATCCAGACATTTAGGAGTCCCCAGAATATAGTGTTTCCAAACCACCTGCTATGAAACCTATCTCACATATTTATGATAATTAATATCAGTATCATCATATCACATTTACAATACATACATACATACATACAACACCAGTATTATAATAGTGCAAGCTAGTAGGTCAAAGGAAAGACATCAGAAATGGAGAACTCATAATAAGTGTCAAGAACCCAGTTTACAGAGACAAAGATGCTAAACAGGGAAAAAAATATTGCAAGGACTGAGTATGGGGAAAAAACATACAAAATCCCCCAAGTCATTAGGTTTGTGCTTTACACAGGGAAAAAGGACAAATTACTCCAATAGGGGGTAAGAAAGGGAAGAACCAAATTCAAAACTGACTCAAAATCTTGACATTAAGTTATTTATCTAAAGTTCCTTGAATTATTCTTCAATTGGGCCTATTTTTTTTTCAGCCAGGAGTGTGAACAATTTTATAAGTGAGTATTAACTGAGCACGAGAGATTTCATGATCACACACACACACACACACACACACACACAAAGTCCAAGTATATTTGTTGTGGTCTATGATAAGTAAGCAGTTTGGAACCATCTGAAACGTGGAAGTAGGAGGTCAGATCATTGGTGATAAAAATGCAGAGAGCTAACAGAAGCTTTAATACCAGGTCAAGAGGCCAAATGGGCTTGCTAATACTCTTCTCCCCAAATTAAACCTTATAATTGTGGTCCCCCATTACAAGGATGGAGCTTGCCTGGGATCAATTTTTTGCATCTATGAGCAGAGAACATGTACTTCTGAAAATAGGTATTTAAAAAAAAAAAAACAAACAGAAGTGTTCATTGATAAATACCCAATCTTAAACCAAGATCACTATTTAAATAAGACATAACTTTATGAGAAATAAGTGTGAAGATGTGAAAAAATAAGACAGAAATTGCTACCCTATTTTCCACTTTGTAGCAGCAAGCTCCCTTTATTATCTGAAAACTGAGCTTGGGGAATGAGGGTTTCTCCAACAGAGTCAATGAGTCAGATCATAATGACACTATTGCTGAACATGTCTTTGCAGGGAAATAAAAATTTTTTTGAGAAATTTGCTTCAATATTAGACTTTTAAATTAGATTAGATTTCTTACAATTCCTTCATTATGTAAATAGCTCCAAGATTATTAAAAATGTTTTCTCATCTAGAAAATACAGTTTTATGTGATTTTCCAAATTATATTAAATACTCTATATTTAAATTGTCACTATATTATATATGTGTATATTATATAAAATAAAATATTCCATATTTTAAATAATTGTGTAAAATTTCATTCCAATCACTTACCATATTAATAGTAAGTAATTTTTGGAATTACACTTTAGTTTGCTGTTCCATATTCAGTTTCTTTAATAAATAGTCATTCTACAATTCTTCGCAATTACATTGGTTTCATCTGATCAAGTAAAGCTCATATATGTATACACAAATGAGCTCTGTCTAGAAAAATCCAAATATTGTTGATATAACAAGAATGGTTTGCACAACATAAATGTAACCTGGTAACCAAGGAGAGTGGACTGGAATGAACATGTGTGAACAATGACGGCTTCACTGTGCTAGTCAGTGGGGGCCCCCGGTAGATGCTACTGAGTGGGCATGTGTGCTGTGTGGCCGTTGCATTCAAAATGACTAAGCAAGTAGAGCAATGAATCTGCATCAAACTTTGCATTAAGCTGGAACATTCCTCTGTGGAAACTATTCAGATGACTCAGAAGGCCGCAGCTATGGGCAACTGGTGATTGGCAGCTTCATCACGACAATACGCTTACTCATGCATTGCATTGCATGCAGAGCTTTTGGTGAAACATCAAATCACCCAGGTGACTTAGTCCCTCTACAGCCCAGATTTGGCTCCCAGTGACTCCTGGCTTTTCCCAAAACTAAAATTACTTTTGAAAGGGAAGAGATGTCAGACTGTCAATGAGATTCAGGAAGATACGATGGGGTAACTGATGTCAACTGGGAGAACTGTATGAGGTCCCAAGGTGCCTACTTTGAAGAGAACTGAAGCATCGTTGTCCTATGTACAATGTTTCTTGTCTTGTATTTTCTTCAATAAATGTCTCTTTTCTACATAGTACACGGCTGGATTCTTTCTGGACATGCCTCGTAAATATAGAACTGGTTTTTCTTCCCCATTCTTTCAACACATAGATTACTAAAAATAAAATATATCTTAGAAATAACTTATCAAGACAGAAGTCATCATTTTCTATATGTGAGACATCAAAACTAGGGTGCAGAAATGAATTATTAGGTTTCTTTTTAGTTTTATTCCTGTTGTTTTATTTCACATAATGAATGTTAAAAAATTAGAAATAAAACCCAAATCTTTTGCATCACAGTCCATCACATTGTGATACCTTACAACATAAATGGTGAACTTTTTAGGGGTTTGAAAGGTGTACCTCATTTATGAAATAACTATTCTATATAGCATGCAAAAGAAACAGTTATAATATCCTAAAAGGGGTAATATACAAAATTTATGATGTGAATAATTAACTCTAGTATTAACTCTATTCATCTACAAATCAAAGTTAAACACCATTTAAACTTAAGACCTTTCCATAAATAAGCATACTATTGATTTGTTTTATTATAGACCTAGGCAAGTTTCCCATATCCCTTTTTATTTCACATTATATGTTGCTTATCTATATAATATTTATTGCAAAAACAGAGCACTTTTTCAAAATCTGAGAAATCCCAATTCAAATAAAATTATCTTTAATGTTGTAAAAATTTAGCTCATTCTATTCCTTTAAGTCATTGAATATTTGCTTGAATGAAGCTGTCTGTAGTTTGTTTATATATTATATTTATTGAAGATAATTTATGTCTCTGAAACTTTATGAAAGATTTCAAAGACTTTCTATATTAAAATAATTATAATTTTTATTTTTAAATATTAATGATTCCCTAGCTTAGAGATCCTTCTGTCTTCCATCAAGTTTACAGGACATGATTTATATTTCAGTTATAATAATTATTTTTCTATCATATAAATTGTTCAGATGATAATGAAAACTTATAAGAGAAACAAATTATTAAATTTGTAGGTCTCTAAAACTAAACTAAGAAATATTTCTTTATAATAATGTTCAGATGGTAATACCGAAGAAGGCTGGTAAGAAAAACAAGTTAATAAATTTGTTCAAAGTGCCCAAATAAATGGCCTACCCTCATCAGGTAGAGTTGTCGTTATCCGAGAATGAGTAAGAGGAACACTATCAGATCAATGGACTTTGTCTAATGAGAGATGGGAAATAGGATTGTTTAGTGAGCAGTGGTTTTAAACTGCCTCTCTCAAGGTATTCTTCATGACTGAGCCAACATCTGGGTTTTCTTAGCAGTTCAAAGAAATGTTTTTTATTTATTTTTCCTCTTTCTTACCTCATTTTCTTTCCCCTCAGTTTTTCTTCATTTGAATGATATTCCCCAAATAGCATGAAAGTTTACCTCAGGCTCTGCTTTCTAGGGAACCTAGGCTAATACACCTTGAGAGAAAGGTAATTTACTGAAAAATATAAAAGATTATTGTGAAAAAAACATGGTTAAAAATTACAAATGCCAATGATATTATGTAATATCTATTAATATCCTATAGAACTATATTCCAAGGAACACTCTTCATTTACCTGTTGACCAGTTCTCTATTTTAAATCTAAAGTTTTATGATTTCCTACTTTATTAGGAGATCTCTTACACTCAGAAGTGTTGTGAATCCACTTATTCAACCTATGAAAATTCCAAAAGGTCATGATTCTGACTTTGAAAAGGAAAATATTAAGCAGCAATAAAGTTAACAACTTGCTTTTTTCACAAAGATATGTGTGTGCAGCAAGAATCATCCAAGTAAGTGTCTTCCATTTATTTTGACCTCATATCCCCAGAGCACTGAGCCAGTAACAGCTCAATGTCAGAAAGATGAGCTGACCCAGAGGAAGCAAAGCACTAACACTGGCATCCAAATTGTTATGTATTGAAACATCATCTCAGCTTGCACCTGGCACATTGGCTCTACTTGCTGACACGGAAACTGGAAGCTGCCACATGGCATTACCTATCAAAGTCTAGAAGGATAAAGATTCAATATAAAATGTAATGCAATCAAGGTCAGCCTGTAATATGAGGACAATTCCCTGAATTCACACTGACACTGAAATGACAGTCCCTGTATTCATTCAATAACCACACATTAAGAATTTTACAGTAAACAGTAAAATGATTTCTCCATATTAGTTACATCAATCTAGTGAACTTAAAATGTTGGAGCAACATCTGACTGCTAATTATAGCTCAATTGATGTAAGAAGAAAAAAATCAGAATTACAAATATGTCATAAACACTATAACAATAACCTAAATGTGTTATCTTATTGTCACCAAATAATGAAAATAATTGGTACAGTCATACTAAGAATGACTAACATTTGTATGGTAGTTCTGTTGTTTCAAGAAGTGTTCTTAGTTCTTTGTGCATTAAATTTCCTTCGTTCCCATGTGGTAGCCAGCCTTCAAGATAGTTGTCAATGGTGCCTACAACCTTGGCATTCACACCTTTTTGAAATACCTTCCCACATTGTCCTAAGTTGGTTTTGTATGACCAATAACATGCAGATGAAATAATGTCATATCATTTACAAGATTAGATTATAAAAGTTAAGGCTTTCATTTTGTCCACCCCCCTTTCTCTTTCTTCTTCTCTCCCTTCTCTCCCTCCACTCTCCCTCCTTCACTCCCTCCCTCTTTCCCTCTTGCTTTCTCCATCTCTTTCCCTGTTGCTCAGTCATGCACTCACTCGGGATAAGTAAGCTTCAGTGCTGTTAGCATCTCTATGGAAAGGCCTATTAAGGAAAAGAACTAAAGCCTCCATTCAACAGCACGTGTTGTCCTGCCAACAGTCACATGAGATATATGGGAAGTGGGTCCTCCAGTGCTGGCTGAGCTGTGCGATGATTGCAGTCCTGGCCAGCAACCTGACTACAACTGTGAGCAACCCGAAGCCAGAGGACCAGATATTATATATTTTTGTATTTAAGCTGCTAAACTTTGGAGTAATTTGTTACACAGCGGTAGATAAATAATACATCACAATAACTCTGAAATACCAGTGCTATTATGTCTTCAACATCACTTGTTAAAAGGAGTTTTCTTTCCTGATTAAATTTTCTTTGTACCCTCATTGTATACACAGTGACAGTATATGTCTGTGTCTGTATCTAGAGTTCCCAGTCTGTGCCATTGATTTACCTGTGCCAATACCTAGCAGTGTTGATTACTGCAGGCTTTAGTAAGTCTCAATGGTAGGGCAAGTTCTCCAGATTGGTTCCTTTTCCAAGTTATTTTCACTGTTTTAAGTCCTTCGATTTTCCATAAAATTTAAGTGTTAGCTTATGCCTTTCTACACACAATCTGCTAGAATTTTTATTGGAATTGCATTGAATCTATACATCAATTCGGGAGAGAATTGACATCTTAACAACATTGAGACTTTTAATCCCCAAACCTGATGTATCTCTCCATTTACTTCTGACTTGTTAATTTCTCTCAGTATTGTCTTGTTGCTTTCAGTTGAGGAGTCTTGCATTATCTTTTGTTAGATTTAGTCTCAGTAACTCTTGGTCTTAGAAGCATATCCTTCACTAAGGTACTCAGTCTTCATACTGTTATTACACACTATACCTTCCACTGTCTCCATATATTTCATATTAGTCACTGTTATTTAAGACATTTTGAGAGAAATTTGTAATGTTCACAGTCATCAAATATTACTAGTATTTAACTAGTAAAACTAAAGAGCAATAAAATGAAACTACATAATCTCTTAAAATTCATCTATTAATCTTCTCTATCCTTTCCTTAGGCTGTTTGTAAGCATATTTTTATTGTTTGTAATACATCTGAACTATATATTCAGTAATTCTATTTTTGTAAAAATATTGTGATCTAATATTTAAGAATCATTTACTTATTTATTATGCATAAATTTAAAAGTTAAAATTCTTTGAGATTTGGATATTGCTGTTGATTATTAATGAGGAGCTGCACGACATTAATTTGTGGTATGATATTAAAGAATACATCCTTCTAGGTGAATGCTAAAGGACACAAAAGGAATGAGAGTCAAAACTAAAATTACCACGTGGCGAAATGGTCAGTAGTTCCAAACTAAGAGCCATCACATTGGCAGATGATGGTGAATTGAGAGTATGCAAAGCAATGGTACAAAGTCAAAAGGGTTACTGTGGCAATAACAACATACAAAGGGGGAAAACAGCCTCAAATAAAAAGGCTCAGTATCAAAATTAACGTTTCCCTTTCACTTGTGAAAGTCCTAATAATATACCTCATAAAGGACATGTGAACAGAGTTTACAGTAGTGACTCCTCCTTCTTTATGCTTTTCTTCATCATGTTTATACTCAAAATGTCCCAGAAACCTCTTTCAAAATGTGTGTCAACGTGCTCAGTCTCCAATGCAAATACATCTTGTAGATCTCCAGCCCACGTGTATTCTAACAAAGGCCCCAAATGTTCAAATAAATACTGTTTAAGTAAGCAGTATTTAAAGATATTTTTTGTTATTTTGTTTTATTTTACCCACACATAATATACCTGAGAGATAGGTATATTATGAATCTCACATCACAAAAGAGGCTGAATGAGACTCAGAAAAGTAATTAATAAGGAAACCCATCTAGTTATTGTGCTATTATAACCATTATATTCTACTCTGCTCTTTGGTCACTAGTACTTTATGTAAAGTCAATTAACGATCTCCATCACCGTCATTTCTCAATCGTCGAATGGAGTGGTGCTTTTAGAGCACTTGCAACATGAATTCCCACAGAAGACTGTCACACCTGAATGGCAGAAGTCGCACAGGAAGTGGGCCACTGTACCTATTCCAACATGTTCAAGTTATGCTCATGTCAGCTCCTTTCCAACTCTGCCCTCCTGGCACTGTGGGTGTGTGACTCCAACGCACCTACGCACAGAAGGATGCGTGTCTGCTCTTTTCCCAGCCCTGTCCCTGACTTCATGACTTTGTGTCAACTCTGTGAGGGTCGAGTTTTCCTTATTACGGGGGAAACTATAATATACTTTACATTACACATCCCTCTGCTTTGGATATTTGCTCCAGGAACAGATGCAAAACATCACAGTTGTATCCTCAGGCTTTACGGAGAGAGCCTGACATATGCAACTGCATTAAGCAAAAAGTGTTTATTGGTAATAAAAAGATGGCCTTAATTGATTTTTTGCTCTCATTTTTAAAAAAGTCCATTTCTGCCCATCATAGCTACTCAACTTAACTTTTAATTTCACACTAAATTGCCTTTATTTTTGCTGTTCTCATGACTTGAACTATTCAGTTATCTTTGTTATGCTTGGTTAACAACTGTTTACTTTGGCAAGGCAGTCCTTGCTTCAAGCAGCTATCCTTCCTCATTTAGTCAATATAGTCTACTTCACTTTTCAACAAGAAGTAATATGGGGAAGTAGAAATAAAATAATTAATACATCAAAAATTAGACTTTATAATTAATAACTATGATCTTGAACATTTGAGAACAACTGTGTAGCTGATTACTTTTTCAACTTGTTAAAATCTTGCTTTTATTAAATTATCAAATGTTGTATTCCACATTGTAAATCTCTAGCTAGGGTTTCCCAAATCACAAATATTATAATATAGAAATTTTAATTTCGTCTCAACAATTATAGTAAAATATAGCTTTCCCAGAAGTTGTCACCATTGAAATACAGTATGCACTCTTGTGTTTTCAACTGAGTTTCAAAAACAATAAATTTCACTTTCACAAAAGAAAGACTTGCTCCCTCAAATGATATATTTTTATTCTCATTCTGGCACATACACTCAGAGTTGTGAGGCCATATTTCCTAATGTCCCGAGAACCCACCCATGCATTACAAATTATGTCTGGTTTCTGTCATTTTGGAAATTCTTTGCACCGAATAACAAACTCAAATTCTCTCTTGAGTTTGCCCAGCAGCTCAAGGAGAAAGTAAATTAAATGGAAACATAAAATAAATACCTTCTTCTTGAGCAGTGTTTCTAACAGTATTAGAAAGTATAGGGAAATAAAATATAACCCTAGAAAAGTATCTCTGAAGTTATAGAAATTTTTAATGTCTCTCATATTTGTGGAGAATAACAATGATGATGATGACAACACAAGCAACAACAAATATTTATCAGTGCTCATTGTGTGCCATAGTATATGCAGGCATTATGTAAGACACGAAGGAGTTAATTAGGAGAAAAGCGTAGTCTCTGGACTCAGTGACATCATAGCCTTCTATGTCACTAACGCACTCTCACTAGATGATCTTAGATATAAAAATTTGCAAAACAACTAGGTAGTTTCTCAACTTACTTAGTTTTAACAGTTCCCTTGTTTCCCAGAGTAAAATTGTTGTTGGTTATTCCCAAAATGTCTGCTAAAACTTTGAAGAACAAGAATTTTGCCATTTTAATTTAAGTGTAATTGCCAAATACACATAAAACAGTTTTTTAAAAAAATTCTACTCTTACATGTTTAGAAAAGAAGAATAAATGCCCTAAATTAGGAATATCAGACAAGGGAGAAGAAAAATAACATAATAATCATTTGGATCAACAGGAGGGCTACTCTTGACTCATTCTCACAAATATTCCATTGGTTTATCTTATTACTCCCCTTGCAGTAATTATTCTTACCGATGTGATACTGCATTTGTGTTTGTCACAATTCAAGATAATTCGCCTACTCTGATAAATTGCATCAGGAAGCTACAGGGATCTTACTAACAAAAGTTATCACCTTTATGTTAAATATTATGGACATTGTGTGAAGAAATACTGCTGAAACCTTTCAGCTCCTGACTGGTGCCCCACATAATATTCAGGAAATTTATTTCTCATTTAGTATAACAATAACATAAAGTCTTTTTAGTACTAATTTTTTGAGATATCAACAGCTTGTTAGCTAGCAAGATGCAGCAAGATACACCGAATTTTCTTTAAACAATTAACATGAGGGAAATAAGTTGGTCATCTACCTAACTGTGTAAGTAACTTTATTTCATCTCCCCTGAACATGTCTACACCATTAAAGACTTAAGTCTGAACCATATCACTTACTCCCACGGGCAGGGGGGATGGGTAATAAGATAAACCAACAGAATATTTGTGTGAATGAGTCAGGAGTAGCCTGCCTGTTGATACCAAATTATTACGATGTTCATTTCTCCTCTCCTTCGTCTGATTTTCCTGATTTAGAGCATTTATTCTTCTTTTCTAAACACATAAGAGTAAAATTTTTAAAAATTGTTTTTATGTGTATTTGGCAATTATATTTAAATTAAAATGGCAAAATTCTTGTTTTTCAAAGTTTTAGTAGACGTTTTGGGAATAGCAGACAACAAATTTTACCATTTGGGTCAGAATTTACTGACTGAATAAAAAATAAATAACACGATCTTACAACTTAGTCCTTTCAGCTTATACTTGAGATTTCTGGAAAAGAACTTACTCTTTTCTCTTTCATAAGGGTCCATAAAGGCTATATTTATCTTCTCACAGGAGACACAAGATTTTCTGCTTTACTTTTTACCATTTATGTACTGAGAAGGCTTAACACTGACACAAGATGCATAAAAATACAGTTCTTTAAAGATCTGTGGCAGACAGAGACGTGCAGTTCATCTACAAATCTAGGTGCTGCCTTATATGTAGGATCCAGAGCAACTGGAGGTCCTAGGAACACAAGTAATATAAACAAAAAGGCCTGTCTTGAATAGTTTCTGTGCGGTACGAAGGCTCACAGACTAAATCCTTACCCTAGAAATTCTAAAAACAAAATACTGTTTTAAAATTCTAAGCACCTATTTGTTGTTAAACTATTCTCAGAGAAATGTTGATATTAATATAGATATTGATATCGATACATAAGTTGATACAGAAAGATATAATATTTCCTTAAGGAGTTCAGAGTTTGTATAATTTATTACCATGTTAAAAATATACTAACATAGATAGTTTGTGGTATTGATCTGTTAATTTATTGCACAAACCAAAACTAATCATACACCCATAGGTATATGGCTCAGATGCTCATACTTTTATACACACACACACACACACCCCCCCACACACACAGAGCGTACAAAGAAAAGGCACAAATAAGGTGAGCAAATATAACTTGCAGCTTATTTTTAGAGAAATTAAAAAATAAAACTTTATTAATGCTTTTTTATTTTGCACTTGACTATCATCCTGTTCACTGTGTCTTTTTTATAAATAATTTTTATTGTATTTTTTCCATTAACATTTATCCTTTCTATGCTGCCTTCACCCACCGCCAACCCCTATCTCATATCTTCTGAAATGCCATTTACCAAAAGAAGAGAGTAATCTCTAGAGCCCCAGAAAATGTCTGGGGCCAAACGTGAAGTAGATTTTCTTCTTATTAATAGGCATTTCTAGAAGATTACCACTTGCCTTTTAGGCTTGTTCCATCAGGCATATTGGCCGTTGATGTGGCTACTAAAGGAAGTTTGCTTGTTAGTGACTTCTGAACACTGTCCAGGTCATTAAAAGCCAGTGGACATTATGTAGAGGACGTGTCTAGTTGTTGAACATGAAAATTTTTTAAAAATCACTCCACAGTACTACTCTGCAGAAAATTATTGCATAATTTCATATTTGTAGAAGGTAAAAAATGGGCATCATGAAAACTGCTAATGTCTTGCCATAAGTCAACACAGTACATTACCAAATAAAATTCCTGTTATTAACATAAATTTTATCCAAATATTTTATTCAACATGCTGTAAGGTAACCCATGAATGGAATGCCATAGATCTGCATGCTCCTTGCAGATCTGCTTCCTAAAGGAAACAAGCTTCCTTTTCAAGAACATTTGGATCTTCCCTTAGAAAAAAACTTAGTGATTTAAGGAGTTTGACAACAATTACCACATATCACAGTTTTATTAAAGATGTTTTCACTGCTCATTTACAACAGCCAAACATGTCGTAGGAATTCTCTACAGTTACTTGGATAAATTATTCTATGTGTTTCCAGTGGATTGTTCTGTCCAAAACCACCATATATTTGGGTGTTGTACGCTATATTAACAATGTGTGGTCCTAAATGAACTTGAGTATTCATAAGCATGTTATTATTTAAATGAACTACTTTACATCATAGAAGATAGCCTTTGCTTTGGTATAAGATAGCTTTTACTTGCTGATTAGAACTTATTCTAGAGTTTTGGTTTTATATTTTTTGACTATAAGGGAAAACCGTGACATTTTTTCATTCATTTGCGTCAGGCTAAGTTTTCCAAGCAACAATATTTGAACAGAAATAGTTATTATTGGTCTCACTTTCCACTACCTTTTATGCCACAAATAATTTGTGATTATGGAGTATTTTCTATAGTTATTATTATTCATGCAGATTGAAAGCTGTTTTTAAAAACTTGCTTTCTGATTGTCTAATAAGTATTGAACTTGAAAATCTGATCTCTATGACAAAGCTTTCTAGAACCTAAATGCCATGGTTTAGACTCAACTGGTCAGAGTGGTTTCCATGAGATATTTTCCATTGCCTCACTAGGTTTTAACATGGACTCTAGAGGAGGTCAGAGCACCTTGACTGATAGTTCCACTAAGACCATCCAAAGTGAAAATGAAGTAACATCTGAAAAGAAAATTAAGGTTGCCATAGAAGGGGCCAATGAATGCTGAGAAGGCAAAAAAAGGAAACGATGTCGGCCATTTCATAACTAAATAAATTAATGCTTCTGTCTAATATGATTATACTTTTAGGTTCTCCATAAACATGAAGAGCCATTATAGTTTAGTGCTTTGGTAATACTGACTAAACAAGTCAGACAAGACCTGCATTCACATCCTAGCTCTACTTCTTCAAGCTGTAGAACTTTGAGCATATTCCAAAATTTATGTCTTGTTTCACACCATTGTTAATTTTATAGAGACCATGGTGAAGATTTAATATATAATTCCAAAAGTAGCCAATTACTATTACTACTACTAACTACTATTATTATCAGTAGCACCTAAAGAGTGCTTGGCACTAGGTAAGCACTGAGTAGGCGCTAGCTATAATGACAGTGAAAGTAACCATTGTTATTTTCATTAGAGAAAAAAATATATACTGGTAAAGCCAAAGGATATTTTTGCAAATGAGGGTTAACTAGACTAAGACATTTTTAGTATGTAACAACTTAAGTATCATAAGTTGAACATTCAATAATTGTACAATCATGGTAGATGATATGACTTTATAGAGTAACAATAATAGAGTAGCTGCTAATACCTTATAAAAGTTACCTCTAATTGAGCACCTACTTTGATCCAGACATAATACATAATATTTCATCTTTAAAGATAATAGTAATTGTATAAAACAATACCAATAATAATGGCCAAGGAAGTAGGTAGAACAGAAATCAGATTTTCCCTGACCTGAAGATTTTATTTTGGAAGGCCAAACATAATATACGGTTATGAATATATAGTTAGAAACAAGGTCTTGGAAAAACCCTTTATTAGCTGCTTGGCTGGTCTACCTCTGGAAGGAAGGACTATCAATATCACCATTACATAGATAAGAAATCTGACCCACAGAGAGTTAGATAACATAACCGGAATAACCCAGCTGGTGAATGTGAGAGCTAGGCCTCAAAACTAGTATTGTGTTTTCATTTTATAGATGAGAAATCTCAATCTCTATGAGTTCATGTAACTTACGTGAGGTTTCAAAATTATCGAGTGGTGGAAACAAGATTGGAACACAGATATATCAAACTCTAAAAAACAATACTCTCTACACTAAGATGCCAACCTGTGAAGTGTTCTAGCATAGGATATTGAAATTTTTTTCAGATCTTCATTGATTTTGATCAGAGAATCAAAAAAATGAGAGTTATCCTGAAGGAAATAAAGTTAATTTCAAGGAAGAAACTGTTATTTTCTGAAGGCATGAGCAGAATTTATTTTGATATGTTTTAAATCTGGTATCCTTGTCTCTCTCACATGCAACCCAGTTTTAAATCTACCAGTCATTTATTATGTCATAGACATTTATATTTCTAAACTAAAAGCTCCATATTAATTTCCACCCTAAGGCTTTCTGAGTTTTAGGTTAAAAACTCACCATAGTACAAGTAACCTATCCTTTGAAGATATAGACAAATTTTATTCTAACTTTAGAATTTAAGGTATTGCTTGTTTGATTTATTTCACTGTAATCATCCACAGAAAATCCTATACCCTTGCATATTATTGCATATGCAAATTAAGGAAAATTGATGGTTCTCCCCTGAAGAACATTAAGGAAAAAGCAGTTTATGCCACATATATCATAATATAGTATCCTGAGGCCATTAAGAATGTGAATATTTTCACTAAACTTGTTTTCCACTGTGTGTACAGGTATTGAAACTTTTACATAATTTGACCCACAAGAGGAAAGTATGATAGAAGCATGGTATTCCTTTATATTCTTTTACCATTGGGGTGTACATTAGGTAAACAGGAGATTTCAGAATATATCAATCCAATGGTTAGATTGATATGAAACAGTAGCTGTAACATTTGAGATTCTTCAATAGGTCTTAGTAACCCTTTAAGTTATTCTTTTTCACTTTCATGTCATTCACATAAATATATACTATATTCATAGGTATAATATTAATCATTAATATTATATGTTTTCCATGAGGGCATGTTTATGATAAAGGAAGTAGAGCAATGAGCTTATATGTTTCAAATGAATTCTTAGTGTTACTTTAAGCATGTCTGTAAATTTGGAAGAAACTGATATCTTATAAATTAAAAAGCAAAACATTTCTCTAATTCTTAATGTCTTATGTAGTTTGGACCTAAACATAATTGATAGGTGCTTAAGATGTGGGTTTGCTTATTTTAATAAAGTGCTTATTTAGAAAATATTCTAAATTATTGTCTTTATGAATAAAACAGCTATATTTGGTAAAACAACAGTGACATCCAGTGACAGCTCAGATTTATTCAAGAAATATTTTTTATATTCACCATGTAAGAAAAGAAAGTTATTAAATATTAAACTGCTCATATTTGTGTGTGTGTGTGTTTAGGACTTCACTGTCATGCCGCTGTCCTTGTCATTCCATTAGTCAATATATTCATTAATACAAATGGGATATTGAAAACTTGACATTGCCATTCAACATTTCTAAAAGTATAGTTGGAAGAGTGAGTGCATGAATCCAAAAGGTAAAATCACATTTTAATGCAATCATGATAGGCTGAAAAATAGACTAATCCATTGACACTAACTGGGGTACATAATCAAATGTCACATCAATCACAAAAATATAATATAAGGGAAATATATTTTGATGGTAGCTCACACTGTAAAGTAAATTTTAGAGATTTTTAGTTGACCAGAAATTTAATATAACCTGTCTGTAACAGAGGTTTTTATTTAGTCTGCCTTAATTTTTATTATTATTCTGTTTCATTTTAAAAAGGAGGAAATGAACCAACTGTGAACTCCAGCTGATTAGGCAGCACATAAAGTGCTGTGCCCAGTTTTCGTTGCCTCATTTTAAGAAGGTCATTGGCAAGTTAAAGTATCTTGAGAAGAGGTAAGCTGTTAAAATAGGTAGGTAATAAGAGGGCTGAAGAAACTTGAGAATGTGAACTAAGAAAGAAAAGCATAGATAGTCAATAATAGTTGTCTTTGGATACTTGAAAGCTCTCTGTGGTAGATAACATTTCCTTTAGTCTTACAGGAAAATTGAGTAACAGTTGACAGTTACAGGGAAACAAATTTTATTTCAACGATTTTCACTTACAGAAACATAAGTTATTCATGCATAATTTGATTATATTATCATAACATTAAGACACTTTACTTATTGATGTACTTTATTTTAAACATAATTAGGACCCATCTGTATTTTTATGCAGCATATATAAAACTAAATGATGGAAATCTTGAGAGAGAAACACAGGTTTTTACAGCTAATTACCAATTAGGAAATTATAAACAAATTACCTTGTCTCTCCACATGAAAGACTAAGAAGCATATAAAATTATTGTACTTGTAATATTTAAAATTGACTAGTTTCCTTTCTCATTACCTAATTTAGTATATGAGTATTGTCTCAAGTGAAAAATGCAAAAAGGTTTTAAAAAAACTTTATCTCTACTTGCGCATCACCTTTCCTGCACCCTGAATTAATCAGGTTCAAAGTTCTTTATCTATTCTTCCACAAGTTCTCTATATTTATATGAATGTATTAGATACATGCAGATGTAGAGGCTGTTCTGTTCTTACACAAAAATATAGATCACAAGTAGTGCACCATAGCAAAAAAAAAATCTCTTAAATATTTTGACCATTCCTCAGCTCAAAAGGCTTATTCAACCTCCCTTTAACTGATGGGTGTTCACATTGCTCCAGTTTTTTAGTTCTATATTGTAATAATGTCGCCTGCCACAAACATCTTTGTATATGCGTGTATTTAATTAGTATTGCTTTTATTGTTATATGACATTCTATAGGAACAATTTTTTATAGTAGGAATGCTGGGCTAAAGGTTGCATGAATTTCTTTTGTGTAATGGATATTACAAATTTTCAAGAAAATGTAACAAGTCATAAAATAAAATACAATAAAAGAGAATTTTATTTCACCTCTTTGGACATAACACTGTTTATTATGAAATATTAAAAGTCTGGTAAATCTGAAGACAAATCATTATTTAATTATTGTTTTAGTTTGCATTCCCTTGAGTGAGGTTGAAAATATTCCTTATGTTGTTATTGCTGTTTTATTTCTTCTTGTTTTAAATTGCCTTATGTATTACTCAGGATAATCTAGGCTATTCTGCGGTAATATATTAACCCAGTATCTTTGATGGCTTAATGTAGGACAATTTTATTTCTCAAATATGTTACATGCTCAAAATGGATTAGCTACAAACCCATATACACAGTTGCTTGGGATCGCAGGTTGGAAAAAGCTCCTTGATATAGTATTTGAAACCACCTGCATTATTTGTTTCAAAGGAGCTTCCAAAGAGGTAAAGAACTGGAGAGGGGGTATATCAGCTCACAGCAGTAAGAGCTTCCAGTGTTATCTATCACTTCTTTTTCGTCTTCTTAAATAATTTTTAATTTATTTTTTATTTTATTGTATTTTTCCATTTCTATTCATCCACCCCATACCATGTTCCCCCTCTACGTCTTACACTAACTAGTCCCTTAGCACTAGTCTAACTATTGGTATGGCTGGGAAACATAGATAAGCTATATTTGGTGAATATTTGATGGTTACTAACCATGTCTGCAATAACTGCCACTTTTCTAACTTGATATTCATCTTTCCTTTAGTTTATCAGAAATATTTGTAGAAGATACTGACCTTTTATTGTTTATGTTTAGATATACAAGGTCTGTCCAGAAGGTATCCAGCCATATAATATGAAAAATAGAGACTTTATTGAAGAAGATACAAGATACAAGAACATTGTACACAGGACAATGACGCCTCAGTCCCCTTCAAAATAGGCATCTTGGGACCTTACACAGTTCTCCCAATTGCCATCAGCTGCCCCATTGTATTTTCCCAAATCTCATCAACGCCTGAAATATCTTCCTTTTTAAAGGTGATCCTAGTTTTGGAAAAAGCCAGAAGTTGCAGGGAGGCAAATCTAGGCTGTAGAAGGGTTGACTCACCTGGGTTATTTAATGTTTTGCCAAGAAAGTCTGCCTGAGACATGATGCATGTGCAGGTATTGTCGTGATGAAGTTGCCAGTCACCAGTTGCGCATAGTTGCAGCCTTCTGAATCATCCAAATAGTGTCCACGGAGGAATGTCTAAGCTTAACAAAAAATCTGATGCAGATTCGTTGCTCTACTTGCTCAGTCATTTGAAATGCAAAGGCCACACAGCCTTTGCTCACTCAACGGTATCTACCACCTCCACTGACTAGTACAGTGGAGTCATCATTGTTCACACTTGCACATTCCAGTCCACTCTTCTTGGCTGCCAGGTCACCAGTGTCGCCCAGCTGTTCTCATTATATTAACAAAGGCTGAAATTTTTCCGGACTGAACTTGTATTTGTTTAGTCACTGTTATTATTTACTTGGTTTCAGCTACTTTGTTGTATCTTTTGCCATCCAGTAAAAATGTTCATAAATTTTGAAAATTGTGCATAATTTTGAAAAACATGTTTTTCATTTTTATCATTAAATTTATTTATAGGTATTTTATCATTTACTATTTATATATTTATTATTTACTAGCTTAACAAGGTATTTTTATTTCCACTGTTCAATAGTAATTGTTAGTACAGATAAATGATACAGTATATTGATTTTTGTATATTAACCTAAACAGTCAACGAATTTCCTTATTGATATACTTGGAGTTTCTACTGTTTTTTAGGTATAAATTCAAGTTATCTACATGTAAGAGCAAGTTTCTCTCTTTTTTAATGAATATACAAATTATTGTATTTTTATTGTCTTGTTGCAATATCTAGAAGAGCACTGTCCTAGAGAACTTTCTGCAACACTGGAAATGTTTTAAAGTTTTGTTACTTCTCCGTCAATGGGGTGCTACTAAACACACCTGTCTAGTACAACTGTGGAACTGACTTTTTAATTTCATTTAATTGTAATTAATTTAAATTTAAAATGTCACATATAAACTGAACAGTGCAGAGCAAAAATACAAATAATATTGAAAAATATTGTGATAATAAGCATCTTGTCTTTTTATTTTTAATTATCTTAGCATTTCACTACTTTTTGTTTGTTGGCTTTGTGTGCATAATTATTCTTCATTGTTTTTAAATAGGTTTCTTCCATTTCCATTTTAAAAATAAAGTTTAGAAATTTAATTCAGATTGGATACAGCAAATGCTTTTTGGCAGGTGTTTTTTTGTTTGTTTGTTTTTTTAAATGTGCACATGTAATTACTTAGGATTGGTGTCCTAATTTTGAACAAAACTATTTCTGTCTAAACCCTTTCTCCTTCTGGTATTATTCTTTCCACACTATGGACATCTATTTTTCTAAAAAAATATATGTATTTAGAAACTTAATAGTGTTAAGTGAACTATTGCAGTTTCCCAACATGTTACAATATTAAGATTATGATAAATGCCTGAAGTGACTTGAGAAACATTGCATTTTATTATGATCTAGAATACTTCATATTATATAGAGATTTAATATTTAGATAGGGTTCAGTTATAAAACAATGAAGATTTTGTGGTTCTCTTAATAAGAGGTTTCCAAATATATTTCCAATTGATTTCTGTAATTATGATTTTGATGGTTTATATTTTCATAGGAGACCATCTATTTCTTCCAAGTTTTCTAATTTATTGCCACAGCATTGTTCATAATATTTTATAATTACTTCATTTCTTTATTTTCTTTTTCTGAAGTTTTATTTATTTTATCAATGTAAATATTTAATAACTTTGCTATCTGTTATAATTTATTCATCAGATTTGTTAAGAGTTTATCTAATAGGCACTTTTCAGGTAAGTTTTGGCCTATTGGTTTTAACTATATTATATGGTTTTGTATTTAATTATTTTAATATATATGGATTTACACTTCTGTTTCTTTGCTTTTTTCTCTTTTTCTCCAATTCTTTAATTTGTATTCTTTATCTTTCTTACTTTTTTCTCAAATATGCATTAGCTGTATTACATGAATCTTGTAATAAAATATTCTAAGTTTTAACTTTTTAGTTAAAGGCTTATTGTGGTTTGATTTGCTATTTGATCCAGACACTTGTAGAATAATTTCCATAATTTTTATGTTATTAAATCTTCATTATGAATCATTTTTTCTTATTTACTTACAATTTTATAAAAATTTCCATCAGAGAATGTGGCTAGTAGAGCTTCTACTTTTGAAAAAATTAATGTTTCCTCTTTGTACCTATATTTAATCAACTATATAATTATTCCATTTACTAAGAAATTTATATTGTTCTGTAGGTTCTGGCAGACATGGAGTTACCTCACACATATCTCTCCACAATAGGAGTATGAAATTAATGAAAATCCTTCAGCTGCTGTAACTTGGATGCGTGAGGTATTCCAGGCTGCTTTTTCTGGCATGCTGTGAGTCTAGAATCCTCTCAGTGGGACATTTTGGCTCAATCAGGATTCTTTAAACAGGCAACCTTTGATCAGTCAGTCCCACATCAGCTTGGTGGATAATTTTCTCAGAGCTGTGCTGCAGTCTGAAGCTCTGTCTACCCAGTTCTTCTACTGTCTCTTCTTCCACAGGTGTTAGACCAGCCTCACGGACCTAATGCTGTCTTCACCTCCTCCTTCTCCCTGCCACTTACCCTTCACGGGTGTGACACTTAATGAATTTTTTGTATGTCTGTTCCTAGAATTCTCTTCTTGGGGGACTCAGACTGATTTATGAGTACCCAGTTGTATGTAGAGACTTTGATTCATGACTTTAACCTATGTGATGCTTGGAGTGTACAGATTTATATACATTAACAGATGATTGATGTATTGTTACTATTACCTGAAATCTGTCAGATGTTTTCATCAGAAACATAAAGATGTTATAAAGCACATATGGATTCAGATTGTTGGGAGATAAGGTCTTCTACCTTGGAAGGTAGGAGAAATGAGAAACAAAAAAAGGAAATTTAGCAATAACTTAAAAAAAACTGTGCGAGTCACAGATAGCAAATTCTGTTATACAAGTAGAAAACAAGGCTGAAGGATTTGTGTTATATTTGAGGAATACTTTCCTGGCAAAATTGATAAATGTAACAATGCATGGATGATAGAAACTGAAGATTTCCTTTTATCCATAGTCACTCTGAAAAGGATAGGAGACTGTATATTCAAAGTAGGTTAATATATTTCGCCTAGTGTTAAGACAAAGTGGCATGAATTACCCAGCTACAGCCTCCATTAGATGCTATAAAGCAAATGCATAAATTAATTAATATATAACTCAGTAACTCCTTGGTCCTAATGTGGATCTTAGCAGCATGAATCTAACTCTAATTTTTTATCTTGGAGTAACTGGGGGTCTAGGAAAATAAGAAGCCATCATAGGACCTTGGGTTTAGGCACTGGACAAAGTGAACTGAATCATAACTCACTAGCAGATGAGAGACACCAATACCTGAGACTAGATGGTCCCAGGTTTCAGAGGGCGGTCTAAGGAGGTTTCCTGAAGAGTAAAACTTGAGTTGAGAGGCAAGAGCTTAGGTAGTTTTAATTTTATGCAGAAGGAATGTATATAAAAAAAAAGGGACATGTAAGTCAGTTATCTCTTTTTTTCTTTTTGAGAGCTGTAAGATAGCATGTCTACAATATACGGCACAATTGGGGATGATGAGTCAGTATCTCTAAAGAAAAGAAAATTCTTGGTTTATGAAGTACTTCAAGGAAGTATTGGGAATTTATTTTATTCTGAGGGGATTTGGGTTAATATCTTAAGGTCAAGATGGTGCAAAGAAACTGCATGGGTATGGACAGTAATCAATTGCATTTTCTCTACAGAACCTAAAAACAATAATAAAATCAACTTAGTCTGTTTTTATTATGCACCGGCATTTCTAAACTATGCCAGGGATAAAATCCTCCTCCCAGAAAAAAAAAAATTTGTTGGTCTAATTCTAAACAATTTCAGCAGTGACTGCTGAATTATAATAACATATGTCCTACTGTGGCAGATTGCATTTTTAAAAAGAGCTGCAAATATATTTCTAGTTCCATATGCTCTTCAGAATTTGGTCACTCACTCATAGGGAAGGAAACTTTTTTACCCTCTGCTTACCTTTGTGTGGACTTTTGTGACTGCTTTGTTGAATAGAATGCAGCACATGTGATGCTATTCGAGACTTTTGAGGTGAGGTCATAAGTAACTCTTTCTTGTAAATCTTGCTTTTGCAACTTAGCTACCATTCCCTGGAGGAAGCCGAGCAGTCATTGCAGAGGTTCCATGTTTATATTCCTGGTGACACTTGACCAAGATAGCCATGCTGACTAAACAGTAGATGGGTTTCTTCCTGACCACAGGCCCCTGAAATTCTTTGGAAAACTTGCAATTGTCAATTCTTCCTCTGCGCATTTGAGATGTATATCTTCTCCGAGCTTCTTGCCAGTTTTATAATCCAGGAAAGTCATTCTCAAAGACACGGAAGCTGTTCCCTTGAAATATAATCATTAAGAAAACCAGTGTCCTGTTTCCCAGTGTCTATGGGATAGTAGGAGCCTAATTTCAGTAAGTTCACATTAGCTAAAAAAGATGACCTAACCCCATTGACCAAACTCTCCCCTAATGTCCTATAATCCTTTTCCACTGGCTCACCCCAGCACTTAAAATCTCTCCTGTCTTTTGTATCAGTGGAGTTGAGTCCAGTCTCTCTACCTATTGCAACAGTCTTCACCTCTATTGCAATATTTTTAAATAAAATCTTCCTTGCCTGTTAAAATTCATCCAATGAAATTTTTCTTTGATTTACTCTCAGGTGAAGTGCTAGATAAAAGCAAGCATCAGCTGTTCGACAGTCGAGTAAATGAATTTCAGATTCCAGCACCCAACTTTCCTCCTAGCTGCCCCAGCTGATGCCCCTTGGAACTGATACAAATTATCTTCACTGAGCCTACCTTTGTTACAGAGGTGCAAACTAACTAAATTATTGTCATCATTTTAAGCCACTAAGGATTAGGGTAGTTTGTTATGTCTCAATAAATAATCAAATAGTAAACTTTAAATTAGCACTCTTTTTCTAATCACTCATATAAGCATACATTTTTTTTGTTTGTTTGTTTGTTTTTTACATGGAAGTCAATTCTGATAACTTCCAATAACACAGAATAACAGGGTACAGCTGTTGTCAATCACTCCAGCTCATTTTCTATGTTTTTTGGTTCTCCAACCTCTGGGGAACCACATATTCCTGCATTGAAAGGATAGAATCAAAACATATCCTAATAGCATAGTGATTATAAGAAAGAAGAAACAGCCCTGGCCAGTGTGGCTCACTTGGTTCACAGTCCTCCCACAAAGTGAAAGGTCACCGATTCAATTCCCAGTCAGGACATATGCCTGGGTTGCATGCTCAGTCCCTAGTCAGGGAGGCAACAGATGGATATTTCTCTTGCCCACTGACGTTTCTCTGTCTCTCTTTCTCCCTCCCCTCCCCTCTCTCTAAAAATAAATAAATAAAATCTTTTTTAAAAGAAAGAAGAAACAGAACATACATTATTTTAATTTTTCAATTCCATGTGATCACTTGGGGTATGTGTGTGTCATTAAAATTTTAAATACTGAAATAGAATATGATGACACACTCTTTGGCAGTCTTCTTTTCCCCAAAACAAAATAAGATTTTCTGTTGAGAATACAAAGTTTTGGAGTAAGGACTTGAGGAATATTATGAATATTTTAACTTGAAACTGGGGTATTCAAAAACTTGCCTTTGCCTTCGTAGTTGGATCCTCTTGTTCTGAAGAAAAATATAAATTCCTGAATTAATAGACTTCAATTAAAAACCTTCCAATTGAGGCAGTATGGCAGAATAAGTTAATACAAAACCTTTCTGCTACACATGCCTCAAAATACTGAATAAAAATACAAATTTTAAATAAAATATATTGCTGTGTTTACAGGAAATAATGATAATATCCCAGGCACAGGGGGAAGGGGTGAGTAAGGAAAGGAATGAAAACAGTGAACTGATCTGGCAGCTGTGGCTAAGCATTGAGCTTGGTTTTACATTCCCACGGGGACAAGTAAGTTTTGAGCCTATATGAGACAGAAAGTTAGAACTGAGGCACCTGCATAGAATTAAGTATATCCAAAGAATTACACCATTACTGAAAAGTAAAACTAGGGAAATATCCACCTCACAAGTAGATCATAAGAATATTTACTGGGATTAGATCAAGAAAACAAGTTATTCTTGATAACTTAAAGCAGTGAGTGTAGGTGCTCCTTGAGTGAGTTTGAGGTCAAATTTGCACAATTCTGATGATTTTGAAATATCAGTAGGAATGAAAAAAGGCTTAAAAATAGATTCCATTTAAAAAAAAAGGGTTTTGAGGAATAAAATCAAATCAACAATACAACATCATTTCTTAATTATCAGTTTGGCAGATATTAGAAATTATGACACCCCTTTTGGCAAAGATGTGAGGAAATAATATAGTGCTGTGGTGAGACTGCTTTGTACAGCAGCTTAGTAATACCTTGTACAATTACAAACTGCTGCTTATTGTACAACACAGCAATTCCATTTATATATCTCTCCTGAAGATAGACTAACATTCATTGTTTTGTGGTCCCAGAATTTGTTTCCATAACTTACGAATATCAGGGATGACATCATTTTAAAAAATTTTCTTTATTGTTGTTCAAGTACAGTTGTCTCCATTTTTATCCCTACCACTCTCCCTGCCCCACCTATCCCCACACATTTAGAAAAGGTGCCATGTGTAGGGATGTTCACTGAAGCAAAAACAAGCGCAAGCTAACTGCTCCTCAGTAGAGGAGTGGAAAAAATTATTGTATTTTCTAATAAATGGAATACTATACCATAGCTAAAGTGAAGGAAGTAAGGCCACATATATATGTAAACATACATACATTTCAGAAGCATAATGATGTGTGAAAAAAGAAAACTGCAAAAGGACAGGGTATAAAATTGTTTATTCACATTTTTCTAAAAAAGGTTGTATAAATTTTGTGTTTAAATATTATATATAACAATATACAACATCACAAATAGGGAATTTTCATCTCAACTTATGGATATTGACTACTTCTAAAACGGAAGTGGGACTGTGGAATGGATTAGAGTTAAGGTTGTTTCAGACCGAGTGAAATAAATTTGGATTCTTATCGATTGTGAGTGGTAAATGCTCTCCACAAACATGACTAGAACAAATGTCTGGGGAAATGATTGAAGATGGAAAAGAGCACTCTAATCCATGGTTATAAAGGAATGTTAACACTGAAGATTATTTCTGTGCTGAGTGACATACAGTTTACAGAGCCAAAAATATCATGCATTACTCAGCTGTCCGTTTTTTTGTAAAAGGAAAGGTGCATTCTGTGACATTAAGATAAACATGGAAAATCTACATCGATCTTGTCATTTATGCATCTTATTACTTAAATTTTTGTGAGAGAATGAAAACTAATACTGTCCTTCTGCTTTCATTGTTTAGTCTGACTTTGATTATAATAAATGTCACCTGGATTCTGAATGACTTCCACATCAAAAGAGAAAAAAATGGCTGTTTTTGAAGAAGTAGAAATATATTCTCCTCAGTTCAGGTGGGTTTTTGGCAGGTGCCCCACTTTCTAAGCTGTCTTGTGAATCACTAACATGTGGATCTGACACAATCCTAACAGAGCTCAGAAAAAAATCATGACATGAATACACCCTGTCCTGAATTGGTTTTGCTGTTAATGGAGCTGAATTTGCAAGTACAGTACTTTTAATTAACCTTGCTTTTCTGTGTGTGCAAAATGGATGGCAGCCGTTTGTTACTGTTTCCATAGGCATACAGAGGATGCGGCTTTATAGCTGCTTATTGCATGCTATGGTACCAATTAATCAAGCTTATTCTGCTTACTTTCTAGAATACCACTCTAACCTGATACAAAGCTCTGTTTAAATTTATAGAGTCTTGTTTCTTTCTTCTTTCAATTCTACTTATTAAATTTTGAGGATACTATTGGCTGCACTGACATGTTCCTATTCTTCTTCTGCTTCCTTTTGTTCCCTAAACATTCTCCCCATGGCCAGACATTTTCTCCAAGTCTTCTGAAAATCCATCTGCAGTTTTGACTACACACTACCAAAACCACATATTAGTTAAAATTTGTCATGCCAATAAGAAAAATTGGCACAGTGTGTGTGGCCATTGCAAGGGCAAAAGCTATGTCATATTCCAAAATATGTCCCCTGACCTCTGTGGTGAAAAATGTAATAAAATGTGCTAAAATGTAAGTTAGAGGAAAACAGGAATGTTTATCTGGTTTGTTTACTGTTAACATCATAATAGCAGCATGTAATAGGTGGGCAATAGTCGGTAAGTGGATAATTCAAAAATTCTTTGCTTGTATTATAATAAAGTGGGAAGCAGTCAGGCTTTATGATGATGTATATTAAATATTAAAAATTATTATATTTGCAAATTATTACATACAATTTTTAAATCCTACTTAGACCAATATACTCCATAAAAAATGACATTGTATGATATACTGTAAAGCCATAATATTTTATGGCTAAAAGTTGAGAAAATATTTGCATATTTGGGTATTTGGTTAATTGGCCAATAATGCTTGGGTGAATAATGAACTAAATACATACCTAATTCATAAGTATTTATATGTTTATCCCATACCATTGGTCTGTCTTGACTTCATTTCAGCAAATTAATAATACTAACAACAAAAATCAATATCTAACAATCATATGATAAACAAGATTGTCACATAATTTTGTTCTACCTTAAGTGTATGCAATTAATAATATTTTGTCCAAAATATAAATTAAAATAGATGTTAACTTTTAAAAAGTTCATGGTTGGAATTAACCAGATCCGGCCAAGATGGAGTGATAGGCAGAGATGCTTAGCTTCCTCACACAACCTAAAGAAGGATAATGACCAATTTAAAAATAAAAGACAACCAGTACTGCCAGAAAATCAAACTGCATGGAAGTCCAACAACCAAGGACTTAAAGAAACATTCATCCAGACTGGTAGGAGGAGCAGAGAGGGTAGCAGAGAATACATGTGGCTAGGCAGTGGCTGGCAGACAGGGACTGGTTATCCCGCATTTGCTGGCACGTAAGTTGGGAGGAACAACAGAGGAGCCAGACAGACCTGCAAACCCAGGGTTTCCGGGCGGGAAACTAAAGGCTCAAAAGCCCTGGCTGTGAAAATCTTTGGGGGTTGCAGCAGCGGGAGAAACTCCCAGTCTCACAGGAGAATCTGTGGGAGAGGTCCACGAGGCCTTAGAGCCCCAACCACCTGGGACTCAGTGCCTGAAAGGACACAATCCTTGTGGGAAGCAAAGGAAGTGATGGAAAGTGGGGGAGGCACACGAGGAAGGGGAGAAAGGGGAGAAAAAAATTGGAGCAACTGTAGTAGCATAATCAATAAAATATACTTAAAAAATAAAAAATAAAATAAAAAGCTCATGGTTCGAAAAGTCTTTTCTCCTAAAGCATTCATAATTATTTTTAAAATATAAATGAAAAGTGCAAACTGGTAATGAATATTAAAATTTAAAATAAAAAATTATATGACTGAAATTTCAATATAATTTTTTAAAAATCTATCTTATTAAATGTTTTAAGAAAAATAAAACTGTCAAGTAGTTCTGCTGTTCATTGTTCATCTAGTTGCATATACAAAAAATTATTATTACACTTTGTATGTTATGTATAGACCTACATACAACAAATTTCAGTTACACTAATTGTTTAAGGTACCAAGACATTCCTAACACTCCTTGTACAACTGTTGTAAGTACTTTATCAATTTGTGTTTTCCTCCACAAAGAGAAATTGAAATTAAATGAGAAACCATAAAATGAATAATCACCACTATTGGGAAAATAATAATTAACATCTAAAATCTATTCCATTACTGCTACCTGAGAGAAAGGATTTGACAAGGTAATTATTTTAATTTTGTATCTCAGCCGAGCACTTTTGCCACTCAAATTCTCTCTGCGCAGAGAAGCAGAAAAATGGGGCAGCCCGCATGGGAGAAGCCAGCAGACAGCACCGCGACCGAGTGATCAGAATTGATACTCCTCACCAGTAACGACATAAACCAAAATCATGAGCCCCATGATGGAATGAAATGAGAACAAAACAGCCTGACACCAGACCAATCCAAAAAAGATACGTAACCTAAATTAATTATGAGGGGTTATCAAGTACACCTAAACGAAGGACACTCTTCACTTGCCTGTAATCCTCAAAAATGTCCATAAAAGGAAGCCACATTTAAAAAATAAGTTATATCTCTGGGTGGTAATATGGAATAAGCTTTAAAATATATGTTTTAAATTTGTATAAAGATGGAGAACATTACTTCAATTAAAAAAATAAACGTAAATTTAATTTCTAAAATAACAAGGGAAGAGTTAAAGATGGCCACCTCTGGGACTGGAATCAGGTGGAAAGTTAAATATTTTTCTTTCCCTTGTCTCACTACTCTGTACTGTATGATTTATTTTTTAACTTAACAAATATTTATTTAAACTTTTAAAATATAAAATAATTTTTGAATTCCTCCAAATATTGTAAACTTTGTTTCTGAGACTCATAAAATTAAAAATATTATTAGGTAAAAAAAAATGTTACTGTTTTTAATTTAGTTAACAAAAGATTGATGGTAGGTCATGACACCTGAAGTCTCATTCTATCTTCTCATTAACCAGCTATGGCTGTTTGAACAGGACACTTCAGTTCTCTGGGATTTTATTATTCATCTTTACAGATGAGATTTCTTGTAACCCTACCATTAAATACTCCTAAAACATAAACTAAGACTTATACAACAGGTTGTCAAGAGAGGGCAGTAGTTACTTAGAAATAGTTCCACGTTCTCTGAGCAAGAAAAAGAACCATTTTTATAGAATTTGAAGGAAGATAGTAACATACTACTGTTTCCTTGCTGTTCCTAATGATTTTGACTACATTCCAATTTTATTCCACTCAAACAAACACTTCAACCAACCAAATACTTTTTACTTTGGTCTTTTGAGTTAGAAAGATAAAACATGAAAAAAGGGGAGAATATGAAGTGAATTTTGTGATGATAGATATTGTCAATAAGAATCAGAATGCCATTTCTCTCTACCTTCTAATTGTTAGAAAGATTACAGACAAGGGAGTAGAACAGATTTGTTTCACACCATGAACTGCTACTTACTATCTGTAAGTGCTAAATTCTGCCCTATTGAATTAAGCTTTCCAATGTTCACACTTGTTCTCATTTAAAATAGTGACAATAGTTACTTTAGATTATTGTTTATGGATTAAAGCAATTATTTATAAAAGATATAACAGGATAATGGTGGGGGAACTAAACAATATTAATACTTTTCCTCCCATCTTCCAAGTTCTTCTAGATTCACAAGAGAATGTCAAGTTTTTAATACATATGCAAGAAGAATTCACTTAGGCATGAAAATTCCAAAGACAATGGGGCAACAATATTAAATATATAAGACATTTCTGGACGAAGGAGAAAAGAGGAACAGGGTATTAGATTTCAGAAGTGGGAATGGGTGATTTACAGGTATTGAAGAAGAGCAGAACAGACAAGGCAGGAAAATCCCTGCTAGGCCACTCAGAAACAATGACACAGAAGGTACCTAGCAACGGCTTTGAGTCTTCTTGCTAGTGGGAAGATTCTTAAGGTGATTAAGCAGACAATCCTTTCCTAAAGCAAGTTTCTCTGTTCAAATCTCCAGGGCAGGAAAGGGATGATGGTCAAAGGCTCCTTCAGATTTGCTTCTTAATAAATAGCTTAAAAACAGCAACTTTGAGGCAGGGTAATAAGAAGCTGGAAAAATTCCTTGGGAAGTGGAACGAGGGAAATAAGATAATTAAACATGACCAAGCAATCAATAGCCTGCTAATAAAATGCAAGGTCTTATCTTCCTTAACCAAGGACACTTAGAAGAAGACGGTTTATACCTCTCCTCCCCAACCAGAGAGCAAGTAGCTTAAATCACCAGAGTCAAGGGGAAAAATAAGAAAGACCTAGTTAGTGCAATTAGTGTCAGCCAAACCCCGGGACAGATGAGGGCAGGGGAATAAATAACCAAAACCCGTTTAGAGTTAGACAAACACAAGATAAAAGTAAAACAGTGAAGCTGATCAGGGGATAATCCTGAACTCCCTTATATGCTCATTTTGGTATATCAGTATATTAAAGGACACACCTGGAAAGCTATTGAATATTCTGTTAAGACCCTCCCCTGAGGTCTCCCCTAAAACTCCCACCTTTAGAAAACAGATAAGAACTCTCAAGACAAAGGACCAAGCACATGCTCTCCTTGGAGCATGCCTGTGCCCCTCTTTTTCTCAGGCTTGTACTTTTACTCTTTCTCCTAAATTCTAAGGGTTCCCGCAAGACTGGCAACCAGGAGAGCTGCGGGCAGCAGCAGCGCATCCCTGGCGAAGCCCCTAAACCCAGCTCTAAGGATTCTCTTTTTGCCTCTGGAACCATAATACCTTTTCTGCATCTAGGTAGCTCAGTCTAGTTCGTTGTTGCTGCTGTAATCTTGCCTTTTCTTTCTTAATAAACATTCTCCCCAAATCACCTAGACTAGTGTCATGAAATATTTCCTACAAGAAGTCAAGAGCCCACACATTCCAGACCATGTGGGGGCAGACCTGCCTTGCTCCAGTCTCCATCGGTGACAGCTTCAGAGTGGCAAAACTTGGGTTCCCTTCAATCTCATTTAAAGCTTTAAATAAATTTTACATTCCAGAAGCTCACTTGGCAGATTGCTCCATTTTCATGGATGCAATTATTCAGTTCTGAGAATAAGCCAGTTCAGGTAAATCGCTGAGCCTCATTGCAGGAGGCCATGACATATGTGGGCTCCCAAAGAGAGGCCGGTGTTGTATAAGCAAACAATCAGGCATTTAATAAGGGATATGTCTTTTTTTTTTTCTTTTAATGTTAATGGTCAGAGCAAATTATAAACCCCTTTTGGAATCTGTAAAGCCTCAGTTGAGAAGGTTTTTAGATGTAAGGCTCAGGGGGATTTTGCTGGAATGAAGGCAGGCCGTGACAATCTGAGAGATGACTTCTGGCCTGCCATTTGAATGTCTCTGGTGATGTCATCAGGTTTTCAGGGAAATTCTCTGTGTAGCGTACATACATACCATCGGTCACTGCCTCGCTTAAACAGGAACAGCTGTGGTGATTTCTCTGAAGTTTATGTATCTCAAAAAACAACAGTTTCAGTTCTTCATCATTTCCAGACAAAAGATGGGAGAAAAAAAGGCACATTAGGTGAAAGGATTATAGTCAAATATGTAAGAAAACTAGGAAAATTTAGCATCCAGTACGGTTTATAGGTGAAAAATAAAACTTTACAATTAACAACTAGAATCTAATGTCCATGGCTATGTATGATAGTTTCTGTTGCAACATGATTTTTCTCCCATTTTCACCCTTATTTTTATCAAAGATAGCCAAATTAAGATTGATTATTTACTGCATAAGCCTAGTTTATTTAAATTTGGCCTGAATATTTGCATAAAAACAAGAGTAACAATTGATCATAGGGGCTCTGTTAAAAGGGCCAAGTAGCTCAGTTGGTAAGAGCATTGTCCCAATACTCCAAGGTTGCAGGTTTGCCCCCTGGCCAGGATACATGCAAGCAAGCAATGAATACATAAATCAGTAGAACAACAAATCAAACTCTCTCTCTCTCTCTTTCAAATCAATCAATCAATCAATCAATAATTAAATTAAATTGAAATTTGCTTTGCTGGAAGTCCATGAAGAATCCCCAGACTAAACTCCAATCAGCCTCTCGAAGCTAAGAAGCCAAGCCTCATGGTTCCCATCATATTTTGCCTGCAATACCTATAAATATGGGTGACTCCCTCAGGTTCTCAATGCCTGTGGTTCTTCCTTTGCCATCTCCCAGAAAAGCAATCTTTGTTCCTTACCTGACAAGATTGCTGTGAATTATGTAAGCAAGGTACCAGGCTGTTTTTCCAGGAGGATTTTATTGGCTTCCAGGGTCAATCTCAATTCCTTAAAGCTTTCTGGTGACATCTGAGTCTATGGGTTCCTCTTTCAAATATGATATTTTAGTCCAAGTCTTGGTAAATAAAACCAGTTTCCAAATGTGTCCAGTTATAAATAGAATGGGTTCTTATTGAATTTATACAAAAAACCGTATTGTGGGTTTCTTTGCCTGAATCTCTTGGGCAGAAAAAGGGGCAAGATCAAAGGTTCTTTCTGAGTTTTGTTTCTTAAAAAACAGCTTAAAATCAATATCCCAAAAGGGCTGCTTTAGGATGGCAAAATTTTGGTTCCTGTCAGTAGGTGTTGAAATAAGTGCTTAATAATGTTTTATTATTATCATTATCATTATTACTGTTAGTGCTATCCTATAGATTTACTTATTTCATTTGATCCTTTTTGCATATATGTATGTATATGCACATACATATATAATTATATATACATTTTAAATAAAAATTGACTATTTGTTTCTTTGGACCAGATTTTGGAAATGTTATAGACATTTTAAATAAGTAAAAATAAATAGTAGTTTCGCCTTTGTCTCAATTTTAAGCTAAAAAAAATGGAGAAAAATCTGGGATACTAAAAATCTGGGAACTCTTGCAAATCAATAAAAAAATACACACACCAAAATATAAAACTAACAAAGAGCATGAATAGCAATTCACAAAAGAAAAATAAGTGTTTAACAAAAAAATGAACATTTAACTTTACTGTTTCTCAATGTACAGCAAATTAACATTTTGCCTTGTGAAACTAACAGAAAAAACTTAAAAATTAGTCATTGAAAGAGTACTGTCATTAACTGTGAAGTTCAAGCAGTTAGATAGTGATATAAAAATATAACTTTCAACCATGACATTCTATTTTTAAAAAATTAAGAAAATAAGATAAATGAAATGAATAAAATTTGTCTTCATATTTCAGACACTGAGTAATCAGTGAAAGCCTCCATAAAATAAACACATTTTTGTAAATATTAGAGGGATGAAATAGTCTTTCTCATGAAGCTCCTGAATAACTTTTTTTTTCTAAACAGCTGAAGGAAGCCAAAGTTTTGCCACCCTGAAGCTGTTTTGGGGGATATTGTTTTTAAGCTGTTTATTAAGAAGCAAGTCTAGAAAAGAGCCTTTGACCTTACCCCCACTCTTGCCCAGGAGACTGGGATGGAGAAACGTGCCTAGGAAGAGGGTCTTTGCATAATGGCCTTAAGAACCTTTACCCTTTAGGATTCGCCAGGAAGACTCTGAGCCTGCGGGCTAGACTACCTTTGTGTCCCATTGTTCCTGAGTTGCTAGCAAGAATTTTTCTAGTATGCGTCCTTTGTTCTTTCTCATTACCTTTACCTCACCCATTCTCACTTCTGAAATCTAATACTCTGACCTTCCACCTTTTTCTTCTTTGCCCAAAAATGTTTTGCCTCACTTTCTTTGGATTTTTCACACCTATGCACTTACATTAAAACTTTTATTTTCTCCTGTTAATAACCTATGCTTGTTAATTTGGTTATTAGCCCAGCTAGTAGAAGAACTCAGGAAGTGGTAGGAAACGTATTAATGGGTTTATTTCAGCTCTGATAAGCCTCACCGGGAGAATTACTGGCTGGGACAGCCTTACTCCTTGCCCGGCCCTGTTGTAGCTGAGTGAGCATGGATGTCTCACCACAGCCAGCAGAGAAGGGAAACATTTCACCCTGGCAGCCCTCTGCTCACTTATCTGTGGTGTTTGATGAAAGTTACAGGTGTTGAGAGTCTTTTTCTCTCTTCTAAATTTATATTAGCAATAAACAATATTTGCGAAATTAGGTTCCTGGGCCTTGTCACTCCGGTTTTCTTTATCAGTCCTTCTCTCCCAGAGATGGTTATTATTTTCTTCTGTGTCTATGTGCCTTTTATGTCATTTGTCATCAGAAGAAAATGACATAGAGCTGAAACACAGGCATAGACTCCCCGTTAAGCCTGTGATTTGAGCTAGTTCCATGGGGTTCTCTCCAGGTGGGTGTCAGTTCAGAAAAACTTTGCCGTGGGTATTTACATGACAACTGGATGAGATTATTCATTTTGTCTTTGTCTATGCCATAGAGCTTGGCTTTGTGACCAGCAGAAATATTTCCTCTGGTCTCTACCATCTGCAAGGTGCATTTACCCTCACCAGGATGTGCCTGAGGGACAGTGGACTAGACTGGGGTTCCAAATGTCTCCTAGACAGGTTATACCAGCCCTCGGGGGAGTTTGTCATAAGGGCCCTTTGTCATCTAAACCTTTATTACTTGTTTGTGCTAGAAAATCTGATTTTAGAGGTGTATTTCCAGCCTCACAAATTAGCAGGTTTGTGGCTGGAAGTGTCTCACATGGCTGTGTTAGACTGGAGACACGTACGTACTCCATCATCCTCACCGCCTGTGTAATTAACGTCTGTGCTGTGAAACTCTGGATCTATGAGGGCTTTGCATCTCTTTTTGGAAGCCTTTTTTGCTTCCTTGGTTAAGCTATAAAAGGCCTATTGATTTGCCTCACTATTAAAATCTCATCGTTACTGTTCAGACCATATATATTTTGAATTGGAAAAAAAATACTTCTAAATTAGAGATTATTGTAGGGCTCTCATAGTACACAACTATTTTATTAGTACTGAACTTTTAAGAAAAATAGAGACAGAATTATAACTAGTCTTAAGCCTTTAAAATTTGCTATTTAGGTTTTTTTGAGTCTTACAGATGCTGATTTAAACATTAGGTACACTGACAACTAGCTGTAAGAGGAGAGGAGGGAGGTGAGGACTGTTGAAAAGAGGGGAAGGGGTTAGTCAAAGAGCATGTATGAGGGACTCATGGACATGGACGATGGTTTGGGGATTGACTGTGGAAATGGGGGGCTGGCTGGGTGGAGGGGAACAAAGAGGGAAAAATTGAGACAACTGCAATAGCATAAATAATAAAAATAAAAGTAAAACATTAAATAAAAAATAGATTACTTGACAAGAGAATTTAAAAAGGCAGAAAGTAAAAAAAAAGATTTCCCAACTTGGTGGAAATTTTTAAAAGGTTATTGATGTATAACTTTATAAGACTTGGTATATTTGAACAGGTTTTAAAAGATTTAATAACTGATCAGGAATTCGACAAAACTGGAAGCTGATTTTTTTTTAAGTCTAATAGGAAAAAATTTTTTATAAAGGGGCACTTTTACAACAAGCAGCTGAGGCCTCCTATACCTTAGCCCCTTTTGCCTTTCTAGGTTCCTTAAAATTGTCAGAACAATGGAAAAGTCTTATGTCTTCTCCACAATTATTAGTAGTTCTGTTTGTGGTTTATGTTGGTGATATATCTTTGTCTTTGTTTATGTATAGTATGAAATGTGGTATTAGTATGTTGTAAAATATGTTTGACTTAAGGAAATTAAGCAGTTATATAAATTAAGAAATATAGCAGAACTTGAGTAATTTTTAGGATTATATTACTGGAAAAAATTTGACATTAAGCTAATTTAGACTTGGTTTGGCTAAATAAACATGTCTTAATTTTATTAATGTTGTATATGGTATTTTTGTTTTACCTAGGTTTACAAAATAAGTTCATGTTATCCATTACAAAATTTGTCAAGAAAAGAGCTTGACTTTGAAATCTCACAGTTGTTAAAAACTAATAAATAGATATAGTGTTTGGTTCTGCTAGCCCTTGATGGACGAATTCTTTCTTTTCCATAACAGTAGGTATGCAAATAATCAGGCTAAATTTATTGAAACTAGGCTTACGCAATAAATTTATTTTAATCTGGTTATCTTTGATAAAAGTGAAGGTAATTTTAGAAAAAGAAATTGTGTTTTAATAAAAAATGTAATACACAGTTACGATAATTAGATTCTAGTTTAGTTTTTAAAGTTTTATTTTTCACCTATAAACTAGACTGGATCCTGAATCTTTCTAATTTTCTTAAATATTTGGCTATATCCTCTGAACTGTTTCATTTTTCTCCCATCCTTTGCCTTGGAATAATTGGGAATTAAAACTTTTTTTCTGAGCCTTGTAATTACAAATTGCAACTATATGACTTAATATAAACTTCAGTGGAATCGTCACAACAGATCATACTTAAATAATCTCAGCGACTGAATGCCCTATAAGCCCAGCAGCGTTTACGTGAGCATGTGATGACATCATCAGTGACATTCAAACTTCAGATCAGATAATCTGTTAGAATGTCACTGCCTACCTTTGCTCTATCTGAAGATAATCCAAGACAGGCATCCGGAAACCTTTTGACTGCCTGCCTTCGGAACTCAGAAATGAGATTATAGTCTTTAAGTGAGACTCAGCAGTTTACTGAACTGACTTATTTTCCAAGGTAGACAGAAGGACCAAAAGTTTTGCTACCCCGAAGCTCTCCTTTTAAGATATCGACTTTAGGTTCTTCATGAAGAAACAAGGCTCGTAAAGAACCTTTGATTAGCACCCCTTTCCTGCCCTGGAGAATGCCTAGCAAGAATGTTCCTGCCACTTTTGTTCTGCTCTTCCTCAACTACCTGTAAATCTCCACTCTCACTTCTGAAACATAATACCCCATACTTCTTTTATCTCTATTATCCAAAAATGTCTTATACACCCAATGTTGCTTTACTGTCTTTGGAATTGTCATGCTTATGTGGATTCTCCGTGCACATGTATTAAAACTGTGACTTTTTTTCCCCTGTAAATCTGTATCTGTTAATTTGGTTATTGGCCTACAAGAATTTAGAAGGTGGAAGTAAAAATATTAATATTTTTTAGTCCCCACACAGTTTTAAAGGGAGATATTTTAAGGTGTGAGACATTCTTACATTTTTTCCTTTCCTTCCTTCCTTCCTTCCTTCCTTCCTTCCTTCCTTCCTTCCTTCCTTCCTTCCTTCCTTCCT